>CAUYSK010112510.1:0-69735 GCA_963575035.1 Avahi laniger
ACACGCCCTGGACAGAAGTGTCTTCACGGAATCAGGTTCTTTACATGCCTGGAGGCCTGGCTTCCTGCCACAGGCACTGAAAATCCTTTATCGAGTCCCGATGCCAGGCCAGGGGCTGGATATGCAAGATGTGATAGACTTGATCTCTGCCCTCAACCAGCTCACAGTATAATGGAGATAACCATGAAAACAGGCAATTGTCATGAAAGATGAATAAAGATTCTCTTCACCAGAATAAAGAAAAGCACACAGCTACCCAAGAAATAGCCTAGTAAGTTAGTACCCAGCAACTGAGGAAGAAAGTGTCATCAAAGCAAGCTCCAGAACGAGAGTAGCATTAATTATAATCATATTGAACATTTGTTAATTACTTATGCTAAGTATAGTACTGATTGCTTTACATCTACTGACACACTTACCCTTATTTTTTTTTAAGACAGGGTCTTGCTGTGCCACGCAGGCTAGAGTGCAGTGACGCGGGCATAGCTCACTGCAGCCTCGAATTCCTGGGCTCAAGTGATCTTCCTGCCTCTGCCTCCAGAGTAGCTGGGACTACAGGAGTGCACCACCATGCTAGCTAATTTTTTTATTTTTTGTAGAGATGGGGTCTTCGCTATGTTGCTCAGTTCTTCAAAACTCCTGAGCTCAAATGATCATCCCGCCTTGGCCTCCCAAAGTGCTGGGATTGCAGGCATGAGCCACGGTGCCTGGCCCTGACACTTATTCTATGCTATGATTTCATGAGGTAGATATTATTACTATCTCAATTTTACAGATGAGAAATCTGAGTCCAGAAAAGACAACTGTCCCGCTGATGGCCACACAGCCAATGAGCCAGACAGCCAGAACTGAAATCCCAGTTGATATCACAGCAACCAAGTGACCAAGCACTGTGCCCTGTGCCTCAGTAAGGAGTCTTGATCCAGGGGTAAAGGCTAACAGGACCTACCAGTTAGGCAGAGGCAGCCCCAAGCAAGTGATAACCAAATTTGCTATCAGTTTAGTAATTGTTAAAAGTTATGTACAGAGAAAAAGAATTCTGAGGTCAATGTAATTTTGAAAACTCCTGGAACCAATACCCCATATATACCAAGGGACAACTATATATACTATCAGAAACATTGGTTTAAAGTGATATGAGAAATTTTTATATTTAAGTGCTAGAAAAAGCTCTGCTTCTCTTAGAAACTAATTCTATTATTTCTCTCACCCTAGGTACCCCCAACAAAAGGCTATTAAACAATGTGATAATAGCTGCATTTCCCTTTTTGCTTTGCTCACTAGGAATCTCAGACCCAAACCTGTAGTCATGCTACAGTAATGATGTGGAATGTCAGAGCTAAGCATAAGCATCTCCTTTCTTTTCTTCTTAGCCTTCAAATTCTACTTGTAATTCCACAGAAGTGTACTACTTACAAACCTCCTCTACCAGGGCAGGGAACAAAATCGTTATTTATAAATTCCTCAAGAGCAAACTGCCAGAGAAGTAGGGCTAAATCCTAAATATCGAGATAATCAACTTCTGCCTAATTATATCCTCTCTTGAAAATGAACCTCAAAACAAGCTGATAAGAAAATAATACAGTTACCAAAGCTTGTATTTAACACATCCAGGTGTAAGTTAAACACAAGTCAGAACAAAACAGCACCCACCTATGAGCAGCATTAAAAAGCATCCAGAATAGTAAGAAAGTCTAATTTTAGCACAGAGCAGTGAAGAAAACAGCCACGTACATTAAGAGCTCATCTTCCTCAACCTGCCCACCAGCTCCCTGCTCACATCTGACTGTCCGTCCTTCCACTCTTATTTCAGCGTGCCTCGGGCACAGAACACCCCCAGCTGCATCTGAGACGCACAATGATCCATCCCAGGACCAAAAGACGTTACTGCTAAGGTGGTTGTTGACATGATTTAGCCCATTCCCCAAAGTCCACTGGGAGGAACCTGAAGCCCAGAGGAGTGAGGTGGCTTGCACCAGATCGCACACCCGTAAATGACACTCCTGACATCCGATCCAGTCCTATTCCCCCGTGCTCGAAGAAAAGTAGACATATCCCAAACAGTTTACTACTTATTGGATGCATGTTAACTGTTCAAGGCGCTAAAAATGCTGCACTATTAAGTAGCAAAATAAGTACCAAAAGGACCTGTAATCGAACACAGAAGTGGAGAGGTTAGCATTGGTGCATGACACGACAACAGCGCTTCTCCTCCTCCTCCCCCCAGACGTGGGACCCTCTTCAGAGGAAGGGGTGAGGGAGGGCACCTGCTGGGCGCACCTCACCTCTCCCCAGGGAAAGCGCTGCCCTCCCTCCCACTCAACACGGGTCCCTCTACCCCACCCACCCCTTCCTGTGTCCCGAAGACCTGTCTCCATCACTGTGCCCTGTTTCTTCCTCTTCACTCCCACCCTCTCCGTTGGCTCCGTCCCCACCTGTCTACAGTCGCCTGCCCAATTCTCATCCACATAAAAATGACAACTCAAAATCAACAACCACCCTTCCTGTCACTGCCATCCTCCTTTCCTTCTGTGAAGCACCATAAAGAAAGTCCCCATTAGCTGGGCGCACCTCCCTGTCTTCGAGGCTCAGTGAAGCCCGTGCAAGCAGGCCTCGCTCCTATGGCCACAATGCTGTGGCCACAGAAGCTGCTCTCGATAAAGGTTCCCAGTGACGTTCAACTTCTTTGATGTCATTGTTATTTTCCTGCCCTTATCATACAGGGTTTCTCTGTGACCTGTGACATAGCTGACCACTTTCTCTTGTGACAGGCACAACCCAGCTGTCCTCAGTTCTCCTATCTCCCCACCTGCACCGTCTCCACCTGCTCCTCTCTTGTTCTCTATGGCCAGAATTCTCCAAGGTCACATCTGACTGTTCTTGAGTCACGGTCCTATTCTCCCTACGGAAGCCTCACATCCTCCTGTCTCCTACATGCTGACAGCACCCAAGCTCCCCCCTGCGACACCGTACCTCTGTGCTCCGGACCCCTGCAGCCCACGATGGCCAGCCCTCTCCCCGAGATGGCCATAGCACCCAGACTGCCTGGGTCCCTGCACAGAGCTCTGCTCTCCTACACTGTGCAGCACGCCCTGCTCTTTCTCCACGAACACCAACATCTGCACAGTCCCAGGCCCCAGAAACCTCACAGTCACCCCGAGACTCCCACGTGCAGCTGGTCTCCTGATTCTGACGCTTCTCCTCCTCCTCTAGTGCTCTCTGCTTTGTTCCCCCATCCTGACCCTGACTGTTCAGGTCCTTGTTCATCGTGCCTTCCCTTCCAAGCCTGATGTCTTGTGTGGAGACTGCTGCTGCTGTGATCTGGCTGCATTCTGCATACCCGGCCTCCCTCCTGCACGAATCCCTCTTTGCACGTTCCTACGCCAGCCTGGCTCTTTCTTGTCCCTCAGCCTCCAAACGGGCCAAAATACTGCCCATCCCACTGCCACGCAGGGTGGAAATCCCACTCATCCAGCAGCAGGCAGCTCAAATCCCTCCTCCCCGTCCTCCAGGAATCCTTCCCTGCCTTAATCTTCTCCTGTGTAGCCAGAGCACCTGATAAGACCTCTGTGCTGTGGTCATTATTGTGACACATCTCTCGTCCCTCATGAAGGCTGCGAGCTCCCTGAGAAGAAGGGTTGTCTTATCTGTCTGCGGCCCTGCTCCTGAGCACAAAGCTGGCCGTGTGTGGCTAAGCCAGCGTCGCTGCATACAGCTGTGCAGGACCCAGCCCTTCCTGCACAAAGGCATCCCGCTGAGTGGTGAGTGGGGACTGAATCCAGCCTATACTCCGCTCACCCCAGCTGTGTCCACTGGAGGAAGAGGCCCCAGTCTCTCGTTTGCATGATGGCCCTGTATAGGTCAGAAGCAGCCTGGGTTGGTGAAGACACACCGCCAGTCTCCCCGCCCTCCCATAGCTCCACAGTGGCCCTTCTCTCTGCAAAAGTACCTAAAAATCAGCATCCTGGCCAAACTGTTCTGTCCACTCCTGGAGGTGCTTGATGCAAGAGGATTTCTGAAATGGTGGCAATTGTGCTAATTAACCGCTTGGATTGGACACGCAAGTGTGCAGACCTGGCCTCAAACTCAATACGGCATGCGAGCAGCACTGGGCATTTTGGGCAGTTCCTAGAACTGGGAAGGAAAACACACTGACCAACCTTTGGCCTCAACAAGGCACCAGCCATCTGTTCCTCGGGTCTCCTGCAGTGTTTCCTCCTCACACCTGCAGTTACTCTGAGAGCTGTCCTCATTTCCTCTGAATGTCAAGCATCACTTAGTAATGATGATCCGAGGGTCCAATGAGCTGACTATGTGCAAGGCACCAGGCCAAGGATAGGAGGGCAAGGCTTCAAGTGCCATCCCTGTCCTTGCCGAACCAATAAAAAAGACCTGACAATATACAGCATTTACAGTGCCAAGCACTGCTCCCATCACTCTAGGCAAATTAATCCATTTCCTTCTTACAACAACCCTAGTAGCTAAGTACTATCATTATTTCCCATTTAAAGTTGAACAAATAGAGGCACAAAGGGGAAGTCATTTGCCCAAGGGAAGGGCAGAGTCAGGATCCAAGCTTAGGCAGTCTGGTGCCAGAGTCCACACCTGTAACTGCCCCACGAGTTTCCATCTCTAGAAGGAGGGAAAAGCTGATGAGGCTGGAATGGCAGTGTGAGAAGCTTGGCAAATCTTCTCAAAGAACAATGATAAAACTGCACCAAACTGTCAAAAACAACCATTTCAAGACTCTGTACGTAGACTAAGAGCATACAACAAACTGAGGAGCATTTATTCATTAAAAACGTCTCCATCCGGAGTTAAGTACAGCAGGAATGTGGTTTTTGTTCTCCTTCCCACCCCCGTGCAGGTTGGCACAGTGGAGCTCCCGGCAGGGCTGGCCAGGCGAGCCAGCAGCCCCACTGTTGGAGGGAGCTCACTTTGTTTAGAGCAGAAAGTGAAAACACCCACACTCAGTGATGTTGTCAGTAAGGATAGCAATCTTGGTTACAAATGAACCAGGAAATCCAGCTCAGCTACCTGGGGTGTAATCCTGGTTAGGGAAAGCACACAGACTAGACAGAAATTTAACAGAAAGAGCAGCCATAGGGCCTTTAATAAGCTCTCCACATATCCTTGGTTGACCAGAAGGCCGTGTGGACATACAGGTAGAGCAGAGAGGGTCCATCATCTCTATTTATTCCTGACTGACCATGAGCCTGTATATCCAGGCAGAGGAGATGCAAAAAGGCCCAGAGAAAGTAAATGCTAGGAGACTTAAAACCTGCCTGACTTTTGAATGCAATCTTAGTGCTTGAGGTACTTGCACGCAAACTCTAACCAATCATTGACTACACAGAGGCAACCCCTAGGAAGTCAGGCTTCGAAATAAAAATAAGAATGTAAAACATAAATAAAAACAAGAATTAGAAACATGGATAAAAACAAAAAACTAAGCCAAGACATAAGTGGCCACATACCACAGGGAGACATATTCCATAGTTCAGGCAAGTAATTAAACAGAAACAAAAAAAACCTTCAGGGAAGGAGTGGGCAGAAAACTGAATCCATAGTTGCTAGAGTATATTCTCTTAAATGTCCAGTTTTCATAAAATTAACATACATGCAAAAAACAAACAAAAAGGAAAATACATCTCTTTATCACTTAGGGGGAAAAAAGCACTGAATAGAAGTTGTCTCAGACTAGGCCTTGATGTTGGACAAAGCAGAAAAAGATTAAAAGCCTGATAATAAATATGTTCAGAGAACTAAAGAAATCTAAAGAACAGTGTAATGACAATAATTCAACACATAGAGATTCTCAATAAAGACATAGATATTATCAAAAAAAGAACCAAATGGAAATTCTGGAGTTGAATAGTATAATAAATGAAATGACAACTCCACTAGAGGAACTCAATATAAGATATGAGATGTCAGAAGAAAATATCAGTGAACTTGAAGATAAATCAGTATTATCCAATTTGAAGGACAGAGAATAAAACTGTGCCAGGCATGGTGGCTTATGCCTGTAATCCCAGCACTTTGCGAGGCAAGGTAGGAGGACAGCTTGAGGCCAGGAGTTCAAGACTAGCCTGGGAAACATAGCAAGACCCCTTCTAGACAAAAAGTTTAAAAATTAGCCAAGCATGGTGGCACATGCCTATAGTCCTAGCTACTCAAGAGGTTGAGGCAGGAGTATCAATTTGCTTGACCCCAGGAACTCAAGGATACGGTGAGCTATGATCATGCCACTGCACTCTAGCCTAGGTGACACAGTGAGACCCCATCTCTGAAAAAAAAAAATTAATTTAATTTAAAAATGAACAGAACCTCAGAGACCTTTGGGATACCATCAAGCACAGCAATATACATATAATAGGAGTCCCATAAAAAAAGAAGAGAGAAAAGGGGGTATAAAAAAATATTTGAAGAAATGACAGCCCAAACATCCAAAATGTAGAAAAACATCTATCTAAAGGGCCAAGAAGCTCAACAAACCCCAACATAGGACACACACCCAAAAATTCACACCTAGACACATTATAGTCTGTTAAAAGGTAATGACAAACAGAAAATCTTGAAAGCAGTAAGAAAAAAAAAAAAAGAAAATGACCTATTATGTACTAGAGATCCTCAATAAGATTAACAGCTGACTTTTCATCAGAAATAATGTAAGCCAGGCCAGAAAACAGTGGAATGATATATTTAAAGTACCGAAAGGGTTGTCAACCAAGAATTCTATATCCAGCAAAACTACCATTTGAAAATGAAGGCAAAAAAAAAAAAAAAAAGAAAAATATTCCTAAATAAACAAAGACTGAGGCAATGCACTCCTGGTGAATCTTCCTTGCAAAGAATACTAAAGGAATTCCTTCAGGTGCACAAAAATGACACCATACAGTAACTCAAATATATGCTCAAATATACATTAAGAAATAAAGAGGACCAGAAAAGTTAAATATAAAAAAGGCTGTATAAAAGTATTTTCCTCTTTTCTTAACTTCTTTAGAAGGTATAAGACTACATAAAGCAGTTAACACTGCATCCATAACATATAGATGCATAACATATCATAACATATGAGAATAGCACAAAGGAGGGGGAAGAAATGAAGTCATATTAGAGCAAAGTTCCCACATTCTACAGAATTTAAGTTAGTACTGATTGGAAGTAGACTGCCATAACTTAAGATACATGTTATAGATATACGCACTAAGAAAACAATGCAAACACGAGAAAAAGGAATTTAAATGAAACATGAGAACATATTTAACACAAAAGATGGCAATAAAGAAGGAAAAAAGGAATATAAAAGAGTTGAGGCATAAAATAAATCACAAAATGGCAAGTATAAATACAGTATGTCAACCCAATAACAGAATCCCAAAATACATGAAGTAAAAATTGACAAAATGAACAGAGAAATAAATTATTCAACCATAATAGTTGGAGAAGTTAATATCCCTCTTAATAATTGACTAAAACACTAGACAGAAAATCAGTAAGGACAAAGATGATTTGAACAACACTTTCTACCAATCTTAGAACTCAACAATAAGATAACAAACAATTTAAAACAGCAAGTAATTTGAATAGACATTTCACCAAAGACAAAAAATGTCTGATTAGCATTTGAAAAGATGCTTAGCATCATTAGTTTTTAGGGAAATGCAAATAAAAATCACAATGAGATACCACTTAGTATCTCAGTAGAATGTGTATAATAAAAAAATATAGACAATACCAAGTATTCACGTGAATATGGAGAAACTGGAACACTCGATATTGTGGGTGGGAGTGTAAAAGATAAAACAGTTACAGCCACTTTGGAAAACAGTTCAACAGTTTCTTAAAAAGTTAAATATAACTTACCATATGACCCAGTAATTCCTTCCCAGGTATCTACCCAAGAGAAATGGAAAGCATATGTCTACACCAAGACTGCAAATAGCAGCAATATTCATAATAACCTCAAACTGGAAACAACCTGAATGTCCATCAATGGTCAATGGAGAAACAAAATGTAATATATCCACAAATCTAGTACTAACGAAATCCAACAAATCCAGTGTCCACCATATTCCAATACCAAGGAATAATAGCAATGTAATGGATCAAACTATCAATACATGTCAAAAAGATTTTACTAATTGAAAGAAGCCAGATATGAAAGACTATATCTTGTATAATTCCTTTATATAAAATATCCAGAAAAAGGAAATCTATAAAAGAAAGCAGGTTGCCTGGAGAAGGGACTGACCATAAATGAGCATGAATGAGCAAACTTTTTGGAGGAATAGAAATTATTTAAAACTGAGTGTGGTGCTGGTCGCATAACTTTATGAATTTGTTAAATATTGGCCAGGTGCAGTAGCTCACACCTGTAATCCTAGCACTCTGGGAGGCCAGGGCAGGGGGATCACTTGAGGTCAGGAATTTGAGACCAGCCTGAGCAAGAGCAAGACCCTGTCTCTACTAAAAGTAGAAAAAATTAGCTGGGTGTGGTGTGCATGCCTGTAGTCCCAGCTCCCCAGGAGGCTGAGGCAGGAGGATTGCTTGGGCCAAGAAGCTGGAGGTTGCAGTGAGCTATGATGACACCACTGCACTCTAGGCAGGGCGACAGAGCAAGACTCTGTCTCAAAACAAACAAACAAACAAATCATTGACTTGTATACTTAGCATGAATGGATTTCATGGCATATAAATTATACCTCAGTACAAAAGAAAAAAAAGACAACACATAGAAAGGACCAAAATGTAAGGTGGAATGTGGTAAATGCATTGAGAAAATGAGAGAACATGGGGGGAGGTTCATGAAAAGCTTCCTGCAAGAGGAGTTGTGGGAACTAGATCTTGAAGAATGTCGATAGGTTACATTGAAAGACAGGGGACTCCAAGCCGAGAACACCCAATAAGCAAATGCACAGAGGTGGGAAAGGCAGGAAGGAGTACGGTTGGTGAGCTAACCATGCATGCTCCACTTTACCAAAGCAGAGAAGTGAGGGAGGACTGGTGGGTAACAGCCTGCAACATGGTCCTACTCTGGCACTGGGCAGCTTCCCTTCTAAGCCACTCTCTCTCCTTGTTCTAGATCAAGGTGATGGACTTTGTGTTGGTTTGGCTATTTAGGAATCACCCAAGCAATGCACAGAGTTCCAGAAGATTCTGGAATACATTTGCAGGGCCCAGGAGTTGGTATTTTGAAATTTTTCTGGGAGATTCCAATGCTGTTTAACCTCATGGATGACTTTCCCCAAAGAGTTTTCAATGGCTCTTCCGGTAGGAACACACCAGCCCTTTTCTCCTTCCAGAACAGCACCTGGCCACCTTTTCATCCCAAGGAAAAAACCAAGAGATTCCTTTAGGCATTATTTCTTTGTGAATGGGTAATATGAGCTATTGAGAATAAAATTCTAGAGCTATGTTTTTTAACCTTTTGTCATTATCGTCCCTAAGAAATTTTTAGACATTTCTTCCTAATTGCCCCCATGAAATTTTAATACCACAGATAAAATGTGTATCTGTATATATATATATATCTATGCTTCATGCATAAAAAGAGTATTTTTTTGCCTCCCTCCCCCACCCACAAGAAGTAATTAATTTCCCCTCCATCAGGGGTGATATCCCATATCCCCTCCATTGAGAGTGGATGCTCTGGGATCTCAGAGTTAAGGGAAGAAGTCCCCAACCCACTGAATATGATGTTAGTATCCTGTGGCTCTAAATGTTAAAATCCTTTAACTGAGTTTTTCTAGATCCATTAGAAACGGGAAGTGAATGCAGCCTTCTCACCTCTCCAGAAGAGACTCAAATGGCTCTGGAGGCCAGAGAGTAAGGGAGCCAGGCCCGACATGGAGAACAATTATAGAAATGAGATGTTCGTGTCTAATATAAGCTGAAAGCCAAGAGAAACATTGTTTGGGAAAATTGCATAGACAAGCAGGTCTAAGATGGTATTAAACTATTAGCAAATTGTAAGAGAAAATGCACTCTCTAGAAAGACTGTGATCTCCAGCTTCTACAATGGAGGCACTGTCCCTCCAGTTGGATATACAGCACAAGGCATTCTTAACCTCAGTGAGAAAGTGGCCATGCCTAAATTGGGACCAATGAGCTGAGAGCATGTTGCTGTGTGCGCTGGTGACGTGGGATTGTGGCTGTGTTCTTGAGCAGGGAGCCTGGTATGTGATGGATGGTCACCAGATGCATCCCCAGGGAATGCTGGAGTCCTACGATGTTAATTGGGTCACACTAGCTCCCTCTGACTTCACACTTAGAAATAAGATGTGTCAAAAGAGACACCTCATGCAAGCCAAGAACACCAGAAACAAACCATGAGCACGTGCTTTCTGCATCTCATGAAATTTCTAATTAAAAAACGCTGTGTGTCTAGAGCCAAGATTCCCGCTCATGCTCAACTTCACCAGGCTTTGCCCTTCAGGCACAGGTCCCTTTCCTCTCCCTTACCCGACCTCATGCTGCCATGTCACCATGGCAGGATGCCTCCCTCGACAGGTGGGAAAATAGAGCAAACACCCTGTCCACACTGCCGTTACAGCCTGGGCTTGCAGGGTAGAATCAGCCAAAGCACTCAGCCACCAGCATCCAGGAAGACTGACCTGAGCAAGAGGACAGTCCCAGCATTTGCATCAGCTGGGAAACACCTGCAGCAGTGTTCGCATAGCCCAAAGAGCCAGTGTGAAGGAAACAGTCAGAAATCAGGAGAAGGCTGTTGATTTTTTTTTTCATTTTGGTCCAAAGAATGTTAAAAACCAGCATAAGACATTAGTTGGAACATCCAACTTCCTCATGTTTTTGTTTTAAAAGCACCAATTTGTAGAGACCATGGCAAACAGTGTGGGAAGAACTTACCTTACATTATTTTGAATTCTCACAACTTTCAGCTGCCAACAAGGCTCTATTACTCCATTTTCCAGAGGAAACGGAAGATCAGAAGAGTTACCTATCTTTCCCAAGATCACACAGCTAGAAAGTGGCAAAGACAGGATTTCAACTCAGGACTGTCCGGCTCCTAAAAGGCCGTGACACCTCTCAGCAGAGTCATGGCTAGTATAGAGAGATTTTCTAAGTACAATCCCAACTGCTTTCTTACCAGATACGGCACATCCCGATGACAAACACCTTGCGTAAGGCTCACCTCTATTCACACTGGGACGAGTCTCTCTCCAGAAAAAGCACCTCCAAGCATCACTTCTGCCTGGAGTTCCACCTGAGAGGCAATTGTGACGGCACCACGGATCTGACGTTTATTTTGTTGCAGACAAATAAAACATTTTTAAGCTTTGTGACAGGCGCCATCACTCTGAGTTCTCATCAGAGAACTCAGTTTCTAGAGTACAGGGTGGTTTCTAGAGTACAGTGTAGAGAGGTTCATGTGCCTATGCTTATGCGGGAAGCATTTCCATAAACACTGGAAAAGTCCTGGCCTTAATTCTGTGACCACATTATGAACTGAAGATATTTCATTAAGGGCTCTCTTAAACCATGCTTTTTTGTTGTTTTTGTTTTAATCAGCTCTCTCTGGAGTTAGCGGTAATTCCAGAAATGGAAGAGAAACAAATAGGAAAAATAAACATTGGGAATTGGAGGATTCAGGCTTCTTTAAGGGAGTAAAACCACAAACATGTTGAGTGGTTTTACTGAATAGCTTCCTACTCAAAAACAAGAAAGCATATTGGTCATTTTGACTAAGGCTGGCTCTAAACAGCTCACCGTCCCCTACATTGCCTAGTTCAAAAATCTGTGTGGGCTCCGAAAAGAAGATTTGCATTCATTAGAAGTGAAGAACATAATAAAAATGGAAAACACCACATGATAATTTAATAACCTGTAATGATAAATGCCCCAGCTCTTGAGAACTCAATAGATTAGAGAGAAGAAAGCTGGAGTGTGTGCTTGCTGCAATAACCCTAAGTGTTTAGGCTGCAGGAAGTCAAGAAAATAGCTTCAATATCTCATATCATATGAAATGAGACAGATTATTAAGAACTACTGGAAGCACCATGAATCAAAGATATTGGCTGGAAAACCAGATGGCAAGTCGCAGTAATTTTCTCCCCATAATCGAATGTTAGTTTCATTTACAAAAAGCTTCCTTATGGAATCCTGCCTCAATAAAACGTTCTGTGCTAGCCCTGGACGATCAATATGGTTGAGCTAGCCCCTTCTCTACAAGGGAATACACACATTTCAAAACAGCCCTAAATTCTAGGATCTGGTAACAGGTTTCACTTATAGTAATTCCCTGCAGCGAAATACATCATATTAAACTTCTTGACACTTCCTCTCCCTTTCATTGTTTCCTTAAGAAATGGATCCACAGCCTGAGGAATCACTTTGGAGTCAAACTTCCTTTCCGCTGAAACTGATCATCCTATTGTTAATGTGTCAAGTGATCAAGTCTCATTCCTCCCAGCCAGACACCAAGTAAATGTGCTGTTGTAATAGCACAGAGTTGGTTATACACAGCGAGCCACACTGCCTGCATGCCCACAGGCCATTTTGCTTTAAAGGCATCTTTTTCATGTAAAATACATCCCCTCAAATGTAGTTCTAAAGATTGGACTTGAAGAGCTGTGCCTACACTGCTACAGGCTGTGAAATAATTGCCCAGGAACTCTGTTCCCAAAGGACCAACAAAGGAGTAGGGACTTCTGTGTCCTCACAAAGCAAATTCCTTCAATCTCTAGAGGCTCAGAGCCACAGATCCAAGACACCCCTATGGACCTGGAACAACGCACTCAAACTCGCATCTTGAGAGTCCTCCAGGCTAGCTGCGACCTGCTCTGAAGACCTCCCTGACCTGCTGGAGGGGTCACTGCTTTGCATCTCTGTGTGGCAAAAGCATACACAGGGTGAGTGAGCCCTTGTCAGGTCAAGGGGGGCTCAAGCAGGAGCAGCTCTGATGTCACCTGGGAGCCTTTTAGAAATGCAAAATCCCAAACACTGCCCCAGACCCAAAGAGTCAGAGCCTACATTTTAACAAGATCCCCTGTGGTAGGAGGAATCTTAAAATCAGAAATGCTGCTCTGGCTACAGGGCTTTCAAGCTCCACCCTCCACTCCATGGCAGTCAGTGCTAGGGACCTTCCCCCAATGCCTCTACCTTCCTGCTTCTGTTCATCTACCTTGGTAGAGCCCCACCTCTCCACTCCTGTGTCTCCACTACCACCACCTGTGAACCGGTCACTATCACCCCCTCACCTGAGCTACAACCACATTTGCCCTGCCTCTCCCTGTCATCCATGCATTGCCTGGCAATTAGAGAGATTTGGGGTGCAAAAGTCACATCCCAGCACTTTGCTCCATATTTTCCAATAGCTCCTCTTAGCACCTCGAATAAAACCCTAACTCCAGACGCTGGCCTGCAAGGGGCTGTAAAACCCCATCCCTGCCATCCTCCCCATTCTCATCTCCTACCACCATCCTCTGGGCTCACCATTCGAGCCACACGGGCTGCCTTCCTGTTCTGCACACGGGCCGAACCCATCCCCAACTTGAGATAATGTGTTGTTGCATCTGCCTGGAACACTCTTATCCCAGATGACGACACTCCGATTCCAGGTCATGACAAGGTTTCTTCTCACCAAACAGGTCTTAGGTGAAACTTCCCCACCTAAGAGAGGCTTTCCTGCAGCCAGCACCACCTTGCCTTCCCAGCCAGTCTCTATGGCAACGGCCTCTTTTGTCCTCCTTGCATTCAAGTACAGAAGTGTCTGTCTACTGTGTGCTTTTATATCATCCAGTCCCCACTAGCCTGCAAGTTCTTTGAAAGCCAAAACTCTACCTTTGCTGATTGCTAATGCCCAGAAAAGTAATTGGTGTACAGCAAGAACTCAATAAATATTTATTGAATGGATGGATAGATGAAAAAATACTGACCTAAAAGTTCTAGTCTTGTGGTTTTCAATTATGACTGCATGTTAATCACCTACAGATGTTTGAAAATTGCTGATACTAGACTGCTGCGAGTCTGAATGTCTGGGTTCCTACGAAATGTTCATATGCTGAACCCTAATGACCAGTGAGATGGTATTAGAAGTGGGGCCTCTGGGAGGTGATTAGGTGGGATTGGTGCCCTCATAACGGAGGCCCCGTCAAGCTGCCCCGTCCCTTCTGCCATCTGAGCACACGGGGAGAAGGTGCCATCTGTAAACCAGAAAGCTGGACCTCACCAGACCTGCTAGTACCTTGATCTCAGACTCCCCAGCCTTCAGAACTATGAGAAATAAATGCTTGTTCTTGATAAGACACCCAGTTCGTGGCATCTTGTTATCGCAGCCCAAACCAACTAAGACACAGACCAAGTGAATCATTACCTCTGAACGCTCTAGTTCTAGAGCGGCACTGTCCAGCAGGGTAGCCACTAGCCACGTGTGGCTATGTGTTTAGAGCAATTAAAATCAAATGAGATTTAAAATGCACTTCCTCAGTCACACTACCCACATCAGTGCTCGCTGGCCACATGTGGCCACTTGCCTACACTGTTGGACGGCAGATGAGGTGCATTTCCGTCACTGCAGAAAGATCTATTGGAGAGCGCTGTTCTAGAACTTATTCTCAGTCTAATTTATTATGTGGCTCATTTATGCATTAAAGAATACTTAGCACCTATTACTCGCCAAGCGCCATACTAATTGCTAAAAATAACAGTAACAAAAATAATCACATACTTTCATAGCACCATATACCAGGTTATCATTCTGAGCTTAATGTATGTTAATTCATCTCGTTTTTGTATTAGCTGTGTTAAAGAGATACTACCATCATCTCCATTTGACATACGAGGAAATTTAGCACAGAGAGATTTAAGAAACTTGCTGGGCGTCGTCACACAGCCGGTGAGAGGAGTCAGAACTGGGACCAGGCCCTGTGTTAAATGCACATCTACAAAGGGAGAGCTGGAAAGGCCTGCAGAGGCCTCCGCGGTTCTTAGCTGTGATGAGAGTCTCGGGCCGACCAAAGGGCTTGCTCGGTGGCACAGCGAGTATGCGGCACAGCCAGTGCGTGGCACTGCCAAGGGAAGGGCTCCACCCCGTGCCAGGAAGCCTCTGTGGAATAAGCTGTTCTCACCTCCTGCTCATGTCAGGAACACAGCACAGGGGATCACCCTCCCGGCTGGGAAATTCATGTAAAGCCCCAGAGGATGAGCCCTCCTGCATTCCAATTGCCCTGCTCACAGGTAAATCTGCCTATTCTGGGACAATTCCTGAGGATATGGCAGGGAGAGTGTGGCGCTAGGAGGACTCTTCAGATACCTCTATGTTCTCAGAATCTGCAGTCAGCTCTGTTCTTTGAGTGCTTTTCTCCAAATAGTGACTACAAACTGTCCCAGTGCATCCCATGACTCCGGGAGGTAGGCTGACAAGAGCAAGGACGGAGTGAGCCTGGGTTAGATCTACCAGGTTCAATTCAAGCACCGTCACCCGCTTAGGGAGTAATACGTGAAGACCTCATCGAGCCTGCTTCCTCATTTACAAAATAGTAATTTCAGCACCTTATAGGTGGTTATGAGGTTAGACAGCACATCCTACAAGCAGCAAAAGGACAAAGGTGGGGAGGGCAGCTTGTCCTTTCAATGTCACACCAGGACACTGTTTCATAGACGAACCCAGGGATTATTTATTTATCTAGGACAGGGGTCCCCATACTATGGCTCTCAGCCAAATCCCATCTGCCACGTATTTTGGGAAGTACAGTGTCCTTGGAAGAGAGCCACACTCATTTGTGCAGTCCTCAGGGCTGCGTCCCGTCCAACTGCGGAGTGCAGGGGTCGTGAGAGAGCGACAGAGACGCCTACGGAACCTAATGTACTTACTCTCGGCACAGCAAGTTTGCCAAACCCTCATGTGCAGGAATACACCTGGGTTCGATTTTAGTATTTACTATATATTAAGGGCTTGGACACTGTGAAGCTACATGTTAACTTGTAGATCTCTATACAGTAGAAAAGATAACCCCCAAAGTTATAAAAATACAGCCCTGTAGGACATTCACTAATGGTGTATCCATTAGAGATTTGGATTTCCAAGGAAGCTGACCCTGTAATGGATATTAGTGGGCTGCAAGCTTTTGAAGGAATGTTGTAGAGGTCAACTCCTACAGAAGAGGGAGGGAAGGACGCAGGTGTGGGTAGCCTGAGAATTTCGGCTGGGATGCAGCTTCAACAGAAAGCTTCGCTGACCCTATGGGCAGTTCTGAAAATAGGTGGATGACTCCAGAGATCCAAGCAGGGGGTGAGAGGGCTGGTCTGTGTACCAGCTCCTAGGTCAGCAGTGGGTGCAGGACGCCTGGCTTCAGACAGAGAGGCTCTCTTCAGCCAAGGCAATCCTGAAGGGAGCTGACAGCTGAGAGCTTTCTGCTGGCAGTACTCCCAGAAGCTAGGCTACCTGAGGCTGATCTGAATGGTACATCACAATTTCCCCCACACTTACCTAATGGTTCTCTTCCATCATTCTTTTTTATTTGAAAATGCCTATAAATACTCAGTTCCTCAAAGGCTACTTTGATCTGGCTTTACCAACTTACTTGATCCCTCATTAATGAGTTAAATACAATAGTATTTGACTTGGGTTCACTCTAATTATATGAAGGGCATGTTTTTAACTTTTTCACAATTGTTTTTTGAAAGAATACACGTTACGTGGCAATTATTGCAATATTGTCATGAGGGAGAAAGCCTTTATTTAAAGCAAATGGGCAGTCCCCACCCAGCCAGGCCCTCATGTCTCTGAGCCTGCAGTTCAGCCAGGACAGTCCTGAGGCCAGGGACTGAGGCCAGCAGAGAGTTCCTTCGCCTTAAAGGTCAGCATGGCTGGAGGGGGAGGGAGGCTGCTCAGACCAGAGAATTCTGGAAAAAATAACCACAGGGGAAACCGGAGGCTAGATCAATCTGCCTGTGGAGTTGTGTTTGTCAGAGCCTTAAAAGACACAGATCCTTTATTTGGCTTGTGCTAAAGCATGGAGACCAGAGAGCATTTTCTCTGGATTCTACTTAAGTCTATTTGAGGAAGTAAAATGATAGATAACAGCATCTCGAACATCCTTGCTTTCAAATGCACAGTGAGAATCAGAATCGTCAGGGCTGGGCATGGGGACAGAGCTCTAGGTGAGGCCACTGGGAGGGGTCTGGAAGTCATGAATAGGTGTCCAGGTCTCTGCAAGAGAGAGGTTTAGGGAAAGCTCAGGGAAGACTCGAGATGTAATATATGCTTCCTGCAAACTGAGCACATGGCCATGATTAGGGACAGCAGGCAACTTGCTGAAAAATACAAGAAGAAGATGGAAATGGATGGGTATGGTGATGGAGAGAGGGATATAATTACATAATAAAGCGAATGTAGCAAAATGTTAACTGGAGAATTATGACAGTGGGTTATGGGTATGGACTGTATAATTCTACTTTTTATGTTTAAAATTTTTCATAATAAAATATTGGGAAAAAAATGACTATTGATAGTGCAGACAGGGCAAAATGTAACCTCTACATTCTACATTCTACATGTAACCCTTCTACATTCCACATGTTAAGTGTGTACATCTTACAAAATATATATATTGCTATGCCTATATATAAAAATTATAGTCATAAATGAACAAAACACACAAATATAAGTAGAGTGTCAGGCATATAAACAAAGGGAGAGACACTCTATGTGGATTTTTATTTCATTTCTAGCAAGAAATTAATGCCACAATGCTTCCCAGACTGCATAATTCAGAAAACTGCAGACTATCTTTACTTTAATGTATGTTATTCTTAAATGCAACAGAAAATTGCTCAGGGCAAATGGCATTTATCAACTAGATGTGATAGAATGACAATTCTGAATGATGCAAAATGAAATCATTCAAACAACCTATGGAATAACAACAAGATGTTATAATTCCATGTAAGGGCCTGGCTGATTTGCCTGCACAGACAACCTAAATGAACATGTAGAAAGCAAGGCCTGCCCCTTTTCTCATGTGAGAGCAAGAGACCCATCCTCTTGTTACACAATAGGAAAGGGCAGACTCTAGGTGTAATAATTCCGCTACCTATGACACTAAGTGAATAGCGATCACATTTGCAAGGAGCCTACCTTGCAGAGTTTTTGGGCTAGTGCTTTCAGAGAACAAGCTGGCATTGTCACTACAAGGCATGGACCCTCAGGCTAATGCACACATCTTGCCACCCAGCACCGGAGGCCAAGATGACCCTGGGATGGGAGAGGCAGTGTGAGCTCAGGATCAGAGACCCAGGGAAATTTAGGGGCTGGGATAAGGGGTGAGCAGCGTAACAGCCTGAGGGAAGACAGCAGAGGTACACAGGCCACTCACAGTCCTTTCCTGGTCACAAGTCAGAACTTACATTCATCTAAGGAGCATGCATCTCCAGTGTTATAACCTCAGTCAAGGAAGGATAGGGTTCCCTGTGCAGAGAACCAACAATGCCCACTTAGCTAAAATATATTTCATAATAACAAGTACTCAAATGTTAGCTATTACTAATATTAATACAAGTAATTTTTATTGAGCATTTATTATGTAGCAGGTACTATGCTAAGCAGTTTTACAGATTAATCCTTCTAACCATCCTAGAATCCTATGAGATAAGTGCTATCACTACTCCATTTTTCAGAGAAAGAAACTGAGGTTTCGTACTCCTAAGGCCACCCAATTATTAGACAGAACAGGGATTGGAATCCGAGCTGATTCCAGAGACACACTAAACAATCTAGCTACCTGCCTGTTACAAATCAAACAGTTATGCATCTGCCATTTGTATAACTGGAACTGCACGACTGAAACTAAGGGAATGAAGAGTGAATAGCAACAGCAAGTTTATCCACAAGAGCCAAAGACACAACGTGCTCAGGATGTGATAATGGAGGGAGCTGCCCACACTGGTTCACCGGGCCAATCTCGGAACCCAGCAGATGACACTGCCAACCCCATCTCCGAGACAGGGCAGCTGCGAGCCCTGCAAGGAAAGTATTGACTTCCAGCTCCTGACTCCCTGCCAGCCCTTCACTTTGCAGTGGCAAGAGGGCAGGCAGTATTCTCAAATCGGTTAATAGCGCGACCAGACCAAACCGCAAACGAGGGCATAATTAAAGCTCTTTTACTTTGGTTTAAAGGTATCTGAAATCTGCCAAGCACAGATCACTATGTAGAGCAAAACATCATGGAGTTTATTTGGTTTTCTCTTCTCCTGCTTGGGGCTCTATGTGAGAAAGCCAATTATCTACTGAGCACCTACAGTGTGCCAAGATCTGGGCAAGGTGCTTTCCACAAGCATTATCTTATTAAATACTGGCACAAACTGTGTGGCACAGGTGTCGCTAACTTCAATTTAAATATACAACAGGAGAGATTCAGAGAGGTTAAGCAACTTGTCCAAGGGCACACAGTTAGCCTGGCAGAATGATATTTTAAACGTAGGCAGTTGCATTTAGCCTGGTTTTATTAAACCACGTGCCTATCTTGAACATCCTTCATCACAAAGACAGAAGACAGGGCGAAAGCAGCAGGCCTTGAAAGTTTGTAGGATTGACATCTGTTCATTAGTATGAAGTGGCAAATCACCTCTGCAGGGCAGCCCAGCAACCCTGGCATCGGCTGGGTTCTAAAAAGCCAAAGCTGCCAGGCCACGCCAGGGTGCCAGGATGAGAACGAGCATTGTATGGCACCAGCTGCTGCAGGGCTCCCGTGCACAGAGGCAGTACCACCCCCACCTCCTTCTGTGTCCCCACATGGGACGGACAGGCATTTTCTTACTGAAGGAACAAGTCCCTGGGCCGGAGGGAGCCTAGAATTAGTGCCCTAGGGTCACTGAGGCAAGAGCTGGGCGGGGAGGGGTACTGGATAGCAAAACTCAGGCAGCGAACAGATCGAGCCATCCTGCATTCCCGGGGAAATAACAGAGGGAGGGGGGAAGGGCAGAAAGAGATGACAGTATTCTAAATAACAAAAGGAAACTATTAAAGAATAAAGTAAATGCCACCAACCTATGTGCCCCTTCCGTACTAACTCTGAATTCCAAGGCATTTCTAAATCTGTCCCTGACCCAGCAGTGAAGCAGGCACTTGACGGTGACAGTAACACTCAGCCTTCGTACACACCAGTCACCTGCGCCTTCCCGCAAAAGGCCATCACAGCTACCAAGGATTCCACTGGAACCCGAGGCGTGGCCACCACACAGACACAAGCAGAAAGGCAGGCGGGGGATGAACTCCGCTCCCTCTCCCAGCCAACCGCAACTTCAGCTGCAGGCAGATCCTTTAACCTCCTGAGCCTGGGGTTCGGGACGATAATGTAAATTGCAAGACTGGAAACCGAACGTGTAAGGCACTCGTCAGCACCTGCCGTTGCCTGGGCTCGTGGAACACCCATGATTACTTATAGTCACAGCATCGAAAGAGGATCAGCAGATGCCATCACATCACACACCTCGAGTCTCGTCTGGAGTTAAGCTCGACCGTCCAGATTGATGTAGTCAGTGCGAGGTCCTGACAGCAAAGCCACAAAGTTAAGGACAGTGAACGCATCCGTCTGCCGGTGAGTGACTTAGCAGTAAGCACACAAACACGGTCACACTGCAGAGCCAGCACTGATGCCGATGCTGGATGTCACCTCTCTCTTCGGAAAGGCAGAGCATGAAGAGGTAAATCACCAAGAGCAAGTGAAGGCTCACGCAGGGACCCTGGGCACGGGCGCTGCTGAGAGCCTCACGCTGGTGGGGAGACCAAGCGGGAGCTGCCCTAACCCAAGGCAGTTATGGGGGGCCAGGGCTACAAGGCCTGATCTTGCCTGACAGGAGGACTCGGCGGGTGGGGCGGATGTCAATTAAAAGGGAAGCATGGGAGATGAGCACTGATATCATTTTCCACTTAATGAGAAGAGTTAGCTCATGAGAAAAAGATACATTCCTAAGCTTCCAATGTGGATTTGTGTGCTCTCTTATTACTGAAGGGAAAAACGTTCCATTGCACAATTAAGGGAGACCAAGGGGACGTGCATGGTACAAGGAAGGAAAGGTATAACCAAAGGCAAAGATGTAGAGGCCAGGAGGGATATCGGGGCAATGGAGTGATCAGACGTGCTTGCCCAAATACTGAAAAGAGATCAATTCAGCCTTCCTGCAGGATCTGGCCTTCCAACCATTTCTCAGCTCTTGTCTCCTACTGCCTCCCCTTTGCTCCCTCTGCTAGAAACACACTGGCCTTTCTGTTCCCTGACCACAGCAAGCATGCTTCAACCCAAGGGCCTTTGCACTGCCTGTTCCCTCTGCCTGAAACATTCTTGCCCCAAATAGCTGTATAACTTGATCCCACACTTCCTTCAAATCTATTCGAATGTCACCTGCTTAAAGAGGCCATTAGAGAAAGGTCCATCCCATTTGTTAGCAGCCAAAAAATGGGGTAAGAGGAGGCAGAGAATCAGCGTAGAGAGCATATGGCTGTTCACAGCAGGGATCTGCCCCAAACTGCCTGTTGTCAATGGAATCAAGGGCAGAGAATGAGGCCCTTGTTCAAGGGCCATCAAAGCAGTTTAAGGGCTGATATCTCACAAACACTAGAACCAACTGAGGGCCCATACTAAGTAAGCCTCGCTAAAAGACGGCGGGGACCCTGGGGCAGCTGCCCAGCAGGAAAGGGCTCCTTTTTCTTGTAATGTACGATTCCCGACACCCTGCAGTTTGGGCTGCTGGAAAAAAAGGCATCTGCCTGGCTTCTGCCTGAGACACAGGAGCCAGGGCAGCACTCTGGTTTCAGATGGCCTGTGTCTCTTGGAGCAGGCAACTGGGAAGCTGCTGACCGCTGAGCTCACTCAAAGAAAAGCCACCGCAGGCTTCCTGCCTGCCGTCAGGAGTAAGCCCTCGGGAGACGGCCCTAGAGAAGGGAGATGGTGAGAAAAGGCCCAGTCAGGTGTGGGGCTCAGTTCTTGGGGCTGGACAGTGATGAGCAGGGAGCAGAGAGGACGACAGAGCCCCTGCGCCTTCTGGACCTTCCTACCAGGGACCCAGAGCAGAAAGGCAGGCGCAGCACCCCCACCTCCTTTCTGTGCCCTGACATGGGATGGACAGGCGTTTTCTTACGAAAGGAGCAAGAACCGGAGAGCCCGCACAACTCTCCCTTCTCCCAGAAGCTTTCCTGGTGCACCAGAGACGAGCACGAGCACCCGCGCTCCGGGAAACAGGTGCGCTCGCCAGAAGGGCTCCAGCCGGAGGACCCCAGTGTTTGGGCAGAGGCTGGTTAACCTCTGCGGAGCTCAGTGTGCCCAGGTCTAAGAGAATGGGCTTTTTTTAAAAAAGAGTTAAATGAGGTAATTTGTGAAAAATTCTCAGCATGGGGCCTGGCATAAAGTAAGAATGCAAAAAATGCTTAATTTGAACAAATAATTTCAATGAGGTAAAAAAAAAAATGTCAAAATTAAAACCAAAATCTAATTATCAAAGCTTTCTAGGGAGATGCAAATTGTGACTATCACTTAAACCTCATTTAATACTAGAAAATAGACATTTTATAATAATTTCTGTTTTTGGTGATTCACACAATCTCTGTTGAATAAATCAATGATGGTTTCTTCATTTTAAAACAATTTTTTACTATTAAAAAAAAAGGCTCTGGAGTCAGAATGTCCACTTTTCATTCCAGTACTGCCACTTTCAAGCTGTGTGACATGGATTAAGTTTCTTGACCTCTCAGGACCCCAGAATCCTCATCTATAAAACAAAGACAATAGTCATACCTATTTCGCAGGGTTCTGGAAGGATTCAACAGATTAATCCTAAAAAAGCCTTACAACACTGTTAGATGTTGCCCCTATTCCTTACCACTCTTATTATCACTATTTTGATCATTAATTCCACGACCAGATACCTGGTGCTATCCTGGTAAAGCTTTCCCATCCGGCCAGACCTTTTGTGAAACCAGGTCCCCTCAGTTGCCTGCTCTACAATGTGTTTCTGTGAGCATTTCAGTACGAGGATGAAACCCACAACAGACCAACGGCATTTAGCACGGTGCCTGGCACGGGGTGTAGAACCACAGAAGGAAAAGCGACGGCAGCAACCACGCTATACCATTAGGATGTTGCGCGGCTATTTGTAATTAGGATATCACAAACATGGTTCTGCTCCAAAAACGAGTCGTGGCCAAAATGTCCACGCACGACCCAGTAAAACGCATGAAATAATCATGAGTATGAATAATGTGTAAGTGCATCGCCTTAGTAATTATTAAGGGTTATAAATCACAACAGCCACTTAAAGGGTAAATAATGGCATAAAATAATTACAAATAACCGAGAGAGGGAAATCCCTAGGGAAACAGCTGCTACGTGTAACGAAATGCAAGGGGACAGGGTGTTGACGACGTGGAGGTTTCTAAAGGTCCCAGCGAGCCAACGCGCGGCAGGTCCCACGGGGGAGCGCCAGCATCGCAGCGAGGGCGCCGGGCAGGGATTGGATGTTCTGATCCCAAACTGGCGCTCTTTCCACCAAGAAGCTTCGCGTCTCTGGCATTCCCTCTGGTGCCTCAGCTGATGGAGTGAAAAGGCAAACCAGAAAGAGGGGATCCTAGGGTCTCGGTGCCAAGTTTCTCTCTTCACTCTCAAAGCAAGCGGAGTTCACAAAGGAAGAACGCCGGGCACCTGGCGGAAGTGAAACCCAGGCCATCCGCCGCCAGCTGTTAGAAATAAAGGTGGGGCGGAGTGCCGGGGGGAGTAGGAGAGGGGTATCTGATTATCAAGCAGGCTCAAAGCACCTGGGCAACCTGAGGACTGAGAGGAGCCACCAGAGAGGGCTGGGAGCCGAATGGCTGGACCATGTGGCTCCACCCCGGTCCCTGCCATTTATCTCTCTGTTTACAGCGGACGGCGCCTGCCGGGCCTCAGGTGGCTGGTGTCCCATCTGCTATTCCCTTACTCTCCCGGCACTGGTAAAGCAGCCCAACCAACTTCTTAAAGAACAAGCTGATATTAGATCTCCTTGGGATACCAGGTGATGCCTAATTGTAAAGACAACTTGATGAGGTTACAGTTACTGCACATATTCGGTAAAATCAGAGTGGGACTGAGAGGTCATGCATGGTGGGGGTGGAAGTGGAAGGTAAAGAGTACACAGGATCATTCTGTATTACTTCTTACCACTGCATGGGGATCTACAATGACTTCAAAATGAACAGTTAAAGAAATATGTGCATGTGTGTATATGTGTATGTACATGCACACATAAATATACATATATATTTCCAACAGTAAATGCTAGGAACTTATTTACAAGGAGGTCTGGTCTAGTTCAATCATTGCCTCTGGAATCCCCACATAGGAGGGAACAACTCATAGCCCAGCTGTTCACTTTCCTTCCCAGTCCACTCTATGATTTTGGTCAATATCTCCTTGCCGAACACACACACACACACACACACACACACGTTGAGGAACATATCTATCCAGAGTGCTTTTTTCCCCCAAAGAGACTCAACTGAAGGAGAACACAGGCCAGCTTCATTCAGACATTCTGCATGAGCCCCAAGCGTCTTATTAAAGAGATCCAGGTGCCCTCCCTGGGCCTCACCGGGCCACCTCTGCTGCCACACACAGCTGTAGTTACACAAAATCTCATCCGGAGCCTCTGAGACCATCAGCACCTCTTCAGGGATCTTACTAAAACTTTGGTTGCACATCAGAACTGAACAACCACTGTCTACAACAAAAGTTTCACGCAGAAAGCCACAGACCTATCCTCTAACCTTTTACAGGAGGAAAATGGACTATTAGCTGACACGGGCTACACCTGTATAGGGACATCGATACACGTGTAGTAATCGGAAGCCCACCTTCAAAATATGATGTGCTGTGCAGTTGGAACAATTATATGAATCCCCTGACCTCCTTTTTTCTCTCCTTCATATTTTTTTCTTAATTTTCCGCCACATTTTTGTTTGCAACCTAAAAACCACACAAATGCTGACTTCCGTTACATGCACACGCATCATGCTGGCGACAACTGTACAAGCACACCATTCTCTCAGACACACTCCTAATTTCCCCCAAGTGTCGTACAAATTTCAAACCATTAAATAAAAATGATGTTATACTGTCCTTGTGGATGTTACTAACCCTCACCCCCACCAATGACATCACTGTTTCCATAGTAACTAATGTACTTCAAAGTAGAAAATGCAGATGGTGGCTTTAAAAAAAAAAGGCAGACAAAATAAGTGATAGAAACCAAGGATATCACAGTGCTGGTGGTGTGCCGAATGTACCTGCATTAGAGGTGCCAACTCAGGGACAAGCAATAAATATTTTAGTAGAACCCTCATGCTAACAGATATTCTATATAACAGCGGCCTATCAAATTACACGACTGCCTTCGGGAAAGCAGCTGCCCGATTCAGCGCGCTCACACCTCCGAATTTACATGCGGGTGAAAGTGCGTGTGCAGATCACAGGCTCGTTTTCCAAACAGAGTCACGTACTTTATAGATATGTTGTAATTATGCCTAATTGAGAATAGCTATTTCAGAAATACTTGAATGCCAGGAAGAACCACCGCAACTGCTCACAAGAGCGAAATGGATGGAACTGAGAGAGAGGAAAAAAGTGCCAATTCCTGTTTCCTAAATGTGAGAAAAAGATTATGAAATCTCTATGAAATGCAACATTATTCTCTTGAAGCACAAGGCCCTTCTGATGAAACACGGGTACTCTTTCAGTTACGGGAAGCATCTCATTGTTTAGATGCCCGTGAAGGAAGATTTTTCTGGGCACGAAAATCCACGTTCTGAGTTGTGAGGAAGGCAGCTAGGAAGTGACAGTTCTGGATGGTCTGACACAAAACTAGAATGTGGCTTTAAAACAGAGTGTGGTGGGAATGTCGGTCTGTCCCTGCCACGGTGCCATTCTTAGCACTGTCTGCACGCTGCGCAGAAGCTCCAAGTGTCCCGTCATCTAGTTCCCGTGCTATCGGGGCCCATATTTAGACGACCATGAGATGACACCATGTCCTGCAAACAGTCAGTCAGCTGATTTCTTCTGATGGCGTCTGGCTACCACCAAGGACAATGAGCGCCCATGGAAAGTGTCTAAATCCACTCCCCATTGAAGTTGTCAGATGACGGTGTTTCATTTCTGGGATGCTAGGCTCTGCCTTATTTTGTCAGCACAGTCTTCTGTGTTCCCACCTAGCCTTCAGGAAAACTCTGAGATTCTAGCGTCCCGCAGGACAGCTTCTGTGTGGCCTATCACCTACCTGGAGAATGCAAGACTAGAGAGAGGTGCCTCCATCCATCGCCTCCCTCCCTAACTTCTGGCTGCAGACTCAGATCAGACCACGAATCTCAAATTGCTTGGAGGCTCCCTGAGCTACTAACTTCCTGCAATACCTCTTTCCACAGGTCATGCCACTTTTTCAAAAACCTATAATGATTTTTTGCCTAGTAGATTGCGTCTAGACTTCAAGACCTTTCCTTGCCTGGCTGGAAAGAACTTCCATCCAATGAGGCCCTTCTCTTTCCCCTTCCCAAAGGCCTTTCCTGAGATGCCACCCCCTCTTCTCCAGACAGCACCCCTCCTCTCTGCTGCTGAGCCTGTTTCTGCAAGATCCACTTCAGTTTTCTCCTTTGTGACTTCAAGGGCCTTTCCCACCTCCAGAAAGGGACTTTGACATTCAATCATCTGTACTCACTTTTTCAAGAAAATCAGCCATTGCTCTGACATCACGAGCAAAAGTACCACAACGTAAGCTCCTTTACTTACAGCAGAGATTTCTGTGTGTTTTGATATGCTGTGTCCCCAATATCTAGAAGAGTGCCTGGCAAATCACAGAAGCTGGATAAATGGGTCTTGAACTTATAAGGTAGCTTCAGAGAATACAAACATCTAAAATTTTTCAGGGTAAGGGAAAGAAGAGAGTAGGGTCTGATATCAAAATTTAAAAATACATACAAGGAGAGCTGCCATCGTCATTTTTAGAGGCTTCACACCAAATTAATCAAAAGATTAAATAGTTATTTAAATGGTTACGAGACAACATAAAACATAAGGGAAAAGATTCTTCCACATCAGAATTAAATTTAATGCCTCGGATCAATAAATTATCTTAAGGATAAGAAAAGAATCAAGTAACATAAGCTGCACGAAATAGAGAATGACTTTGGGAAAGTGGTCTGTTTCTGTCCACATGCAGAAGGAACTTATCGAAATGAGGTTTCTCATTCAGTGGATTTGAATCAGATCCATTTGGGTCAAACAGCAGGACCCCGAACGTACTGGCAGAAGTAAAATGTCTATAATTAGCTGCTAGAGTTATTGTTTGCGGGCAGGCGACGTGAATGGGGGGGGCAGGCCAGCGATCGCATAGCACACCCTCCACCACGGAGCACGTCCGTGCAGGGAGCAGACGGAAGCACTCCCTGCAGGGTCATCTGGAAGGTGCTGTGCAAAGCACAAGCAGGCCTACTCAACATACTGGTTGGGAGAAAAGGCCCCCGAGTATGGGGAACAGCTTCGGTTCGAAGGCCTTAAGAGCCACCAGTTACCCAGCTGAAAGAACCCCTGAGTCACGCCAGCCTTTTGTTTCTCCAGCCAGGCTAAGATCTGCAGGATGGGTTTGCCCGGAGGAAAGAAACAGCCTTCTGCTCTAGGTGAAAAAGACTGGGAAGGTTGGGAAATGCTACCCCTGGGAATGAAAGCTGAAAGCAGGAATTTAACAGGAGGTAGCATCTTATTTGGGGACCTGGAACCCAGACATCTGAGGCTACAACTCTAAGAATTCTTTAAGAATCTGGGGTAGGGAGTCAGCAAACTTTTCTGTGAAAGGCCAGATAATGGGTATTTTAGGCTTTGCATGCCATATTACTTGCAGGCCATATGGTTTCTGTCATATGATAATAATATATACATGAATCAGTATGGCTATGTTCCAATAAAACTTGACTTACAAAAATAGACGGCAGGCCGGATTTGGCCCGCGGGCTGCAATTTGCCAACCCCTGCTTTAGAATCATTGTCACTGCTCCATGTTTGTGCCTGATATCCCCAGGGTTCTCCACTGTGAGTTACAGCAAAACCTTCACAGCAAAAAGGGACTGAGAAACCATCTCCAGGGACCCATGGGAGGGATGACAATGAGGCCAGTACTCATCGCACATGCCAGGCACCGTGCTAAGTGCTTCCCAGGTGGTAACTCATTTCACGCTCAGGAGAATCCTCTGTGGCAGGTACTCTTATCACCCCCAAGTGACAGATGACGAAACAGAAGTCCAAAGGGCGAGGAACCAACCCAGAGTCACACACAACGGGAAGAGTTGGGATTGGCATCCAGGCAGTCTCGCTCCAGAGTGAAGTTTTTACACCAAGGATAGAATAAACTGGAAAGTCGATGCCGACATCATGCCATTGAACTGGGGAGAAGACCACAGTGGGCAGGGGAGAAGGAAGCAGGAGTTGCTTGAGAAATGAGTTTGTAACAGAAATGCAGCTTGGGTCCCCAACGTCGAACTGCAAAGTGGGACAACTGCCACCGTCAAAGAACTAAATGAGATAATGTGCATCAAGTGTTTCATCCGGTGCCAGGCACAGAGCAGACGACGCTCAATAAACGCTAGAGACTATATCACTGGACACCGAGTCAGGATTTCCGCAATGGCCTCATCCGTTAGAGGGTGCCAACGCCGACTGCCAACATCAAGGGAGCGAATGTCCCCCTCACGTGGAGCGGTCTGGATGTGACCACCCATCTTAACCCAGTGGTCAGCCTCAGCATCATGAGCTGAGGTCATTTTAATCCAAAGTACTTAAAAGAATTCCTTACCAGTTATCTCATGTAATCCAGCAAAACTTAAATCCAGTCAAGCAAAAACTAACTTCCAATGCACACAAAGCACAGAGAAGAGAGGACATGTTAGATCAAACCACGGGGAAATAATCGGATAAATTCAGAATATGGAACACTCTGTGAAATGTTCCGTAGAATGGTGACTGACCTGATCTCCTCGACAAGTTAACATAGTGGAAAAAAGTGGGGAAATTAATGTAGATTAAAAGAGACTGGAGGTATAGCTAATGTGTGGACGCAACCAAAGTGCCCATCAAGATGTGAATGATGGACAAGCAAAATGCTACGTACATACACCATGGAGTATTATTCAGCCTTTAAAAAGAAAGGAAATTCTGACACTGGATGACACTTGAGGACATTATGCTAAGTGAACTAAGCCTGCCACAAAAGGACAAATACTGCACGATTCCACTTCTGTGAGGTACCTAGAGTAGTCAACATCATGGAGACAGAAAGAAAGTAGAATGGGGTTGCCAGAGTGGGGAGGGGGAAGCGGGGAGTTACTGAATAACAGGTATGCAGTCTCAGTGTGGGATGACACACAGTTCTGGCGATGGATGGTGGCGTGGTAGCTGTGGCACAACACTGTGACTATATCATGCTTAATACCGTCAGCCCCCGTATCCGACATCTCACTTTCCTCGGTTTCAGTTACCCAAGGTCAACTACGGTCAGAAAACAGGTGTGTATAGTACAACAAGATATTTTGAGAGAGAGACCAGATTCACATGAGTTTTTTTCTTTTCTTTTTACAGACAGGGTCTCACTCTATCACCCAGGCTGGAGTGCAGTGGCACAATCACAGCTCACTGCAGCCTCGAACTCCCGGGCTCAAGTCATCCTCCTGCCTCAGCCTTCCAAGTAGCTAAGACCACAGGTGCACGCCACCATGTCCAGCTAATATTTCTCATTTTTTGTAGAGATGAGTTCTCCCTATGTTGCTCAAGCTGGTCTCAAACTCGGCCTCCAACCTCGGCCTCCCAAAACACTTGGATTATAGGCATGAGCCACTGCACCCAGCCCACATAACTTTTCTTAATGTATATTGTTATAATTGTTCTACTTTATTATTAGTTTTTGTTGTTAATCTCTTACTGTCTCTAATTTATAAATTAAACTTTATCATAGGTATGTACATACAGGAAAAAACATAGCAAATACAGGGTTTGTACTGTCTGAGGTTTCAGGCATCCCTTGGGGACCTTGGAACATACTCCCTGTAGGTAAGGTGCCATTGTACCACTGAGTTAAGTGAGTTTAATTAAAAATGGTGAAGATGGTAAATTTTATATACTCATATTTTACCACAATTAAAAAAAAATGAAAGTAAAAGACACTGAAAGTCATACAAGTCATACAAGTGAAATGTATGATCTTTAATAGGTTCGTGGCTGTTTAAAAGCAGATAAATAGTTCCAGAGAAAGAGCTAGGTATAGAGCTAGAAATGGCAATAGCAATAGCAATATTTTGGTAATGTTTGGAGAAACCTGAATATGTAGGGTGTATTAACTAAAATTAGGGAGTAGTTAATTTTGTTAGGAGTGATAATAGCATATGGTTTTAGAGGGAAATGACCGTATTTTATGGAGAGGCATACTGAAGTACTGAGGTATAAAGTGTCATTATTTCTATAATTTACTTTAAAATGGTTCTGGGAAAAAAGTACATGTATATATTTATGGACGGATGGATGTAGATGTATATACATGATACATTTTTCTGCCAAATGTGCCAAATCTTTACAATTATTCAGTCCTAGGTGCTGAGTACATGAGTATTCACTGTACTATCATTTCTACTCTATTGTTTTGAGAAGTTTCAACATAGAACTAAAAACAAAAGTGGGGCAAAAATACCCCACAGATATCCCAGGGTTGCCGTAAATCTCAAATGATATGATCCAGGACAACACGTTGAAACCCATTAAACAATTCCACACATGTAAAATGGCATTGTACCCAATTTTTGTTTTTGTTTTTGAGAAGAAAACTGAGACCCACAGTAAATAGATGACTTCCCCCACCAGCGATCTTTTAACAAATGTCAAAATGTTACTCAGCCCGGCAGAATGCTTTTTCAATATGGTAAATGTAATTTTGTGCTAAGATTTTGAAAAATGACCATTTGTTGAAGACGTAAATACTAATTAGCGTGTCTGCTCACACTGGCACAGAGCACTCTGTAATTTTGTGGGAGTTGTTATGGCAGAAATATTACATAATGGCCCACGTTTTTGAGTGGCTGGCTGTTCAGATCAAGAACACAGGTAACAACATGCAGGGAGTGGGGGCCCTGTGACCAGCCCTGGAATGCAGAAAAGTGCTTTTTCAGAGCACTCCCGTCACTTGCAGATGCCGCAAGGCCTAAAGGGAAGGACGGGAACAGATGACAGATTCTCTAGCCTCAATAAAGTCATGTTCAACGTTCATTACCTTTTACCTCAGTTTAACATATTAACAGCCACGTGAGTTGTATTTAACTCACGCTAGTTTTGAGTCTGGGGCCTCATGAAGCGTATGTAACTCACGCATCTCTTCACCTTGGGAGCTGCGTGAACTACTTTTCAAGTTGCATATAACTCATGTACAGAAATCAATAAAAAAATAAATTTTTAACTAAATTAGAAAGGATCATTTTGCTTTTGAAGTTTTTATTTTATTTTTGTAATAGAACACCATGGCCCCAAGGAAAAATGTTTTTTTCTAGTGTGGCAGTCAACATGTTAAAAAAAAAGAGAGCACAGTGTTCTCTCACAAGTGGTAACTTATTAAATCAATATCAAAACACTCAACTTGCTCAAGCATTCAATTCAGAGGGAATTTTTTTGAGGAGGTATGTTCTGAGGAAAGAGAAGGGATATTAGACCAAGCTAGGACCCCAAGGATCAAACACTAGCTGTGTCAGCTTGGGGAAGTTCTTTAACTTCTCTGAGCCCTACTTTCCTTATCTGTAAAACTGAGATAATGCCATGTACCTCATGGGACTTGTGTGAGGGTTAAATCAGACCATTTACTTACTTCCTGGCAGACACCACACCCTCAAAAAACGTCCATTCCACTTCCACAGAGTGCCTGACTCCCCCTTCTTTTGTGGCTACCCCCTTGAATCTCATCATCTCATTTTGTAATTCTGAAAAGCAATGAGGAATCAGAATTTATATCAGCAAAACAAAACTATAAGCAACCTGCCATACACAAATTGCGGGATGGAATACAACGGAATATTATAGAATCTTCTCAAATGGTGCTAGACACTTCCCAGTTAAAATGCAGAATTCCACTTCCATACAAAATCTCACTCTTCCCAAATCTTAACCCAAAAATGTTTAAAGCAGAAATATTCATCAACCAAAAAATGAACACACACACACACACACATACATTAAGAAAGTGAGCATACGCCAACATCATAAACTCAAAAAGTGGCTGCCAAGGAAAGCAAAGGAAGAATGGTCCAGGGTGGCAAGGCTCATAGCCCCGGCATCCAGCACCCTCAGGGAGATGAAACAGTGAATAAATTAAAGTCCTCAGAGTTTTCATTAACATCACCAAATCTGGCGAAGAACACCTCGAGTAGTTATCCATATATTCCCCTCTTCTGACTAAGGAAGAGTAAAAACATCCATTGGGGAGAAAAGGATGAAATGATGTCCTGAAACACGGTGCTGATTATCTCGGCTGGAAGGCAGGAAGGCTCTGGGAGTGCAGTGAGATCCACAGTTGATCTGAGGCCAGAGAATACTGCCGCAGGCCATGCAGCACGTGCCCCATACACAGCCGGACCGAACCCACTCAACATCACCTGCAAGAGATCCCAGAAGCCAAAGCTGCCAAGCTCACATCTGGCCAAGACTGCTCAGCACCCAGCACACCACCTGCTGTAGCTTAGCTGGCCCCGGCCACCTGGCGTGTCTTCAGGTTGTAGAAAGCATGAACAGAAACTGAAGACCTGCCTTCAAATTCAGCTTGGTGGCAAAGGAGAAAAAAGGAGAGGCTTCAAGTGAAGCCATCAAAGATCTGGGCTGAGTTAGGCAAAAATAAAATGAAAAAGCAAGCAAATACAAGGCATGGCATCTATAAACACAGACTCCTGGGGGGAAAGGCAAAAAAGCAACATTGTATCAGAGACAAAAAAGTCAGCCTAAAAAGAAAACATAACCAACTCAGAGGAGGATTCTCCCCAAAAGACCTTTGAGCCATGAGTTTAATACATCAAGAACTTAAAGGCAACATGTTAAAAATTTTTTAAGAAAAATAAGATTATAAACCTAAAGTAATAAACTGGGGAATAAAATCAACAATAGAAAATAAATATATGCAATAGAATCTACATGGAACAAAAGAAAGGTGGCTTAAAATCAATTTACTGACTCAGAGGAAAGCTAAAAATAAACACAAGGAACATGAAGAAAAACAAGGGATTCAGCAATCCAAGCAAAGCAAACACTACGGAACTCAACAACAGTCCAACACACGGACAACTGGCGCCCTCACGGCAGAGCACGCACCACTCAGAACCAAGCGCTTGAAGAGATAATACAAGAAAATTCTCCTGAAACAAATAAAGAATAGAGTATGCTGATTGAAAGGACACATCAAGTTCCAAAAAATATGACAGTGATATATATTAGGATTAAGTTATATGTCAAATATTAAGAAGTAATTCCTCATACCTCTAACCTATAAACAAATAATCTACAAGGGAGGAAAAATAAGGCTGGCTTTGGAGGCTTCTACAACAACATTGAAGGGCAGAAGACAGTGACTTCTTTCAAATTTTACTGAAGTAAATCTACTAAATTTCAGTGAAATTAAATTTACTACTTTGTATTTTGAGAACAAATATTTTATAAAGTATATATAGTCAGCCAGCCATTTTTCCATGTATAAGAACAGAAAGAACTCTAAATTGATATATTCCAGATAATAATTATTAGAAGGGGGAATTATTCTTCCCTCCTCCTAAAATTCATACCTTGATACATACTAGAGGAACTTCCACCTTCCGGAAGAAACAGAGAAAAAAGCGTCTTCTCTCCTGACTTCCTCACTCCATCCTCCTCGAAGGGAGGACTGGCAACTTATCCAATTGGTAAAATTTCAGGTAGAAACCTAGAAAGCTTGAGCCGACCTCTTCCTTTCCCCGTTTTCTGTGAACAGTCCTCGGGACGCACACATCTCTGCCCCTCCATGAAGCAGGCTTACCTGAGCAGGTGTGCACCTGCAGGGATGAAGCCTGCAGCTCTGACTGGGTGAATTTTATTCTGGGGACAGAGTAGCAAGAAGCCTGAATCTGGCCACAAACTGAGTGTTCCAATCCAAACCCCCGATTTTTCCATACAAACCTCGAGATGATATTTTAACACCCCTGTGGCTGGCTGGTATGCCCGCTTCTCCATTGATTCTTCATCAGGAAAGGGTTAGACTGAGGGCAGAGAATAAAGTGTGATTTCATTGTCTCTCCTTAAACTCCAACATAGGTCATGATTATTTCTGAATGGAGGATTTGGAATATTTAAAAATATTTTTTACCTGAACTTTTCTTAATGAAATATAGTCTTTATAAAAATAATAAGGTCATTTTTCTTTAAAACCTTAACACTGGAGAAGAACATCTGACATTACAGAAAAGTAAATCATAATGGTTTAGGAGAAAGAGCAGGTTCCTAAATAGAATGTAGGGTAAGATCCAATTTAATTATTATTTTTAAAAAATCACAATAGTAACACACACTGCGGAGAGGCCTGGGCTAAGCCCTTTGGATGGATTACCTCCTTTAGAATGCATGAGCTCATCTGAAGTGGGTGTAAATATCATCCCAGTCTTAGGAGATGAGGAAACTGGGAATTAGAGAGGGAAAGCAATTTGCCCAAAGCCAGACAAGACGAACCAGTAGCAGACGAGGACTTCTGAGACCCCAAAGCCCACACCCTATTGCACTTTGTGGTCCTGAAATCATATATCAACGTGGGTCACAGAGAGACACTTAAAGGACACACACCAAAACGTTGACAGTTTATCTCCAGGTTCTTGGGATTCTGAATGATTGTTGTTCTTTTTTTTAAAATGTATCTTTGTTTATCTCTATGTTCCAAGTTGTCAAGGACACATACATTCCTTTTGTGATAAGTAAAACAGTAATGTCTTCATAATACAAAAAAAAGCCACAGCATGAACTTGGAGTTAGTGCTAGCGCGAGATAACGAGCATACAAAGATAATGTACACGTGATGCTCACCGGCTCTCCAGCCAGCTCAGCCGGTGCACAGATCAGCGGCCACGGGCAGGCCACGGACGGCGGCAATGGTCTGGCCTGACTCCACACACCCTTCCACACAGGCCTCGAAGCCGAAGGGAAACCACCTCAGTAAGGGCCCCACCAGCCTCCCAGGCCCAGATCCGCTGGGGCCCTCATCCCGACAGCCAGTTAGGTCTGCACACGGGCTGGCTTCTCTCTCAAGCCCTAATCACCATGTATTCCAAGGAGGAGTGGCCGCTCTCAGCAGCTTGCCAAGTTCTTCCCAAGGAGAACAGGAGGGGAAGTTTGAAGGGCCTCCATCTAATTTTTAAACTGTAAACTGCACACCCACTTTTTGTTTGGAGACATTTCCTGTGTGTGAACACAATTTGTTCTGTTACCAGCTTTAAAGTTATCCAGAACTGATATATCCGAGGCCAAGCAAATGTGTTAACAAAAAAAAAAGTCAAATATAATAGGACCTTTCCTAATGTTGTTAGCTCATCTTGTAGAAATCTAATTTGTAGATAATGCAAAAGAGCAGTTCAAGACAGAGGTGTCATTGTGTCCTCAGGGCCAGGACCCTATAGCTCTCTCTCCTCCTGAGCTGCCCCCATCTCAGCGAGCACGGTGTTCCAGGAAAACTGGTGTCCTTCAGCCCCTCGGTCACACCATGCCATGAAGCCGTGCTTGCTTCTAGCCAAGTCTGAGCATGCCCTGCACGCAGTTGCCTCCAGGCTGGCAGACTGACTTCTATCAGCACTCTACCACGCCACTTCAAAGCGAGGGAGGAGGGGTGGAAGGATAGAAGCTTTGCCAAGAGAGGCGCCGACAGCCCCCGCACTGCTAACTCAAGTGGGGATCCACCGTGCCAGCCCTGACATGCCCCTCTGTGGCTGCAGCCCTGGGTTCCCAGCCCACCCCTGCTCCATCATAGTCTTCCCAATCTCATCCCACCCCCGAGGACTTCCCTCAGCCAGCCTCTTACCAACACTGCTCCTGACGTCTTGCTACCCTTAGCTATTTCCCTGACCAAGGCTGAGAAAATTAAGTTACATCCCCAACCATAAACATTCTCCCTATCCATCCAGGCCCATCTCCAACACCACCTCCCACCTTGGCCCAACACTTTGCTTCTTTTTTCAGATACCACACTGTCCCGTGTAACACAACCAGACTAGACACAAAACTTGAAGAGGGCTCAACTGCTGCCTGGCCCAGGACCTAAAACATTCTAATGAATGAGTCATTAATGAAAAAATTATAAACATGCCATCTCTCCCAGTGGGATACATCAACTCCACGAGGGCCAAGAACATGCCTTATTCAACTCTATATTGCTTGCAGCACTTAAGGAAGTTATCGAAGTTAATTAGTTTGGCAGAGACCAAGCTGGCATTTTTTTTTAAAGGGAGCCTGTGCTGAGAAATTCTGAGAATCATACCACTCCCATCCCCACCAAAAAAACCACAGAGAGGGATGAGATTAGAATGCAGATGTCTGGTCCTAACTTGCCACATACCTGGCCAAATCTGAGACCGGCTGGCACAGCGCACAGTGATAAAGTCTCTTTTGGTATTACCGAATCTGATAGGTTTCAAGGAGGAGACAGAGCCAGCTGGAAATTTTACCAGGCCTAGTTCTTGATAGGGAGCCCTGGGCACGAAGGGTGGGGGACACGTATGAGTACACGTGTCCACACACACACGGTTCTCACGTACATCTGTCTGGGGTTCTTTAATTCCCCTTAATCAGATCGCATGATCGTCCAGTCCAATCCCTGCGTTGAGCTACACCCAGAAAGTGGAAAGGACTTGTTCAGAGCTACTCAGTCATCCAATCAGGTTCACTCCCACAAATCCAACCACCACCACCTCAAAGAGAAACACAGTTACCTTCTTCCAGAAAGGAAACAAGGATTGTGAGCACTTCTTCAAAGACAGGAGTGACTGTCTCACCAAATCCCATAATCCTCCTACCTAACCCTGACCCCTAAGAGGACAGAGTTTGCCTTTGTTTTCTTTGTACTCACAGACTGTTTTAGGGTCCTTTGCTCTTTTTTTCCCCTGGTGTTATGAGTTGAATTGCGCCAAGTCCTAACTCCCTGTATCTGTGAATGTGACCTTATTTGGAATCAAGGGTTTAGCAGATGTAAGCACGTAAAATGAGGTCATTAGGATGAGACTTAATCCAACATGTCTGGCGTCCTTCTAAGAAGAGAAGAGAGAGACATGGGGGAAATGCCACATGATGACGGAGGCAGAGACCAGAGTGATGCAGCTGCAAGCCAAGGGATGCCAAGGACCAGCGGCCATGACCAGAAGCCAGAAGAGGCAAGGCAGGACACAGACGAAGCCCAGCGTCTCAGAGGTGGGATGGCCCTGCTGACACCTTGATTTCAGACTTCCAGCCTCCAGGACTGTAAGACCATAGATCTGTTGTTTTCAGCCACCCCGTTTGTAGTAATTTGTTATGGCAGCCCTAGGAAACGCATATAGCTGGTTTCTTCCTTCAGAAATGCCCATTCACCTCATCCACCCTTTCACCTCCGGGCCATAGATCTGTTGTTTTCAGCCACCCCGTTTGTAGTAATTTGTTATGGCAGCCCTAGGAAACGCATATAGCTGGTTTCTTCTTTCAGAAATGCACATTCACCTCATCCACCCTTTCACCTCCGGGCCCAGGTCCACCTCAGCATCAAAGGATAAACCATCAAGTCACTTTCTCGTTTATAATGTAACTCAACTTTGGTCTAACATCTGAGATACTGAAAATGTTAGAGAATAATCCTATTGCCCTATGAAGTCTACAACAGGAAAGCGTTAAACAAAATATGAACGCCCTAGACCCCCAGCCCTAGTCCCAAATAAAGTACAGAACTGGCCCAGGAAGGTAAGAATTAACATACAGTCCATGGTGGAAGGTAGAATTGGATCTTCAAGGCCTGTGAGAGGCCAAGCTCAGCTGCACTGTCTACTGAGTACAGGTGGTGGGAAGCCAACCAGGGAAGGGGCTGGAAGGATGGATATTGACACTGCCTGTGGCAAAAGCCTGGCATGCCAGTGTCACTCAGGCGGGACCTGGATGTTGACTCCCAGAAGTCTAACCCATCTGACTGTGACATCCCGTCAGGGTTGGCGATGCGTGACACTGATGGGGTCAGGGGCCAGCAGAGGGAGGTGAGAAGAAAATGAATGAACAACCAGGAGGTGACAGAGCTGAACTGACCACCGGTGACCATCAAAGCTCAGCTCATTAGGCGCAAAGGGAAAAGCAACCACCAAGCCAATGAACCTGAACAGGAGAGCACGCAGCTTCCTCTTGTGGGATCTAAAATATTTCACTTGTCACGCTGAATAGTCTCCCTGAGGGCCTTGGGGGCCACAAGCCCTTGAGTTATTTTTAATTGTTGCTCTGTTACTGTAATTTTTAAACCCAAAATATTCCCCAATGAAATCCAAAGTATCAGAAGGCAAATAGATATACATGTATACATTTCTGTTCACTAGATTAAGGATGGGTATGGTGCCTCTTGGAAAACATTGAGCCTATTAAAAAAGAGGAACATTTTAATAGAGAATGAGAGAAATAAGTTTTTTCCCCCAGTATTCACCAAAACAATATTTTTTGTTTATATATGTTTATAATCATTATTTTCAAAAATAAAACTACCTGTTGTCTCTGCTTCCTGACTGCTCACCTGCTCACACCTGCTCGCTAATGTGGGCTGGCTCTGGAGGATGGGGCTGCACATTTGGGTAAGTCGCTTAATGCTGTGCCCTGATTTTGCCTAAGATGAAAGCAACAAATGCAGAGATTCCAAAATGTTATATTTAAGAAGACCTAAGAACAGGTCTTCCAATAAAAGGCCAAGACTGACCTTGGGACATAGACAGTGTAAACCTATTGGACAATCAATTCCACCTGTGCAGCTCCAGCCGGTGAAAGGGGCCACATTTGGATTTAGCCCAAGCGCTGTTGGCTCCACGTGCCACTCTGAGCCTGGTTCAGGGAGGACCCCCTCATCTGCTCCCATCAATTGCAAGCTGCAACACTGCAAAACTGCTCACTGACTTTTTCATCTATTTATGTGCATCTCTTTGATGTATGTGGCTTGGCAAAGGTAAAGGGAAGGTGCTAATTTATGTTTTTTGTTTCTAAAAGATATTCTCCCTTTGAGTATCTGAGAAACTGTTGTTGGCATGTCAAGCTTCCCAACCTACATAAGTATTTACCAGCACCGGGGAAGCAGCACAACATGCCACTTACATCAGGAGTCTTGTCCTCAATTTTCTTGCATAAGGACAAGAGAGGCCTGTCTGAAGCTCTCTTATGTCTATTTCAATGGGTCTAGCTCCCTTTAAGTCACTTCTCCTCAATCCTCACTTTGGCCAAAAAATAAACTCCTTGCCTACATTTCAGAAGGAGACTGGAAATCTGAACTCAGTCATGGAGTGTGCCGTGCACCCCACACATGTATAGCTTCAAGAAGAGGATGGTGTGATGTGCCACATTGGAATACATACTGGTTATGCAAATTATCCCATAAGACACAGCAAATTCCAAGTGGCATCACAGCAGCACTTTGGGAAATGATGGTGTCTGTCACAACCTACACAGTTGTAGTCACGGACATCCCATGGAACTGCATGAGCAATCCCTAAAGCTGACCTTAAGGGAGGCCTGCCCTCCATAACCTTGAGAGCTGCAGGGACAACAGACCCAGAAAGAGCCGTGTGCTCCCCTGAAGAGAAGCAAAGTTGGTGTCGATGCCACAGCCAGCCAAGTTCAAGGGGGACAGGTCTAGGTGGCTCTGTGGATCTACTTCCAACAATTCCCAGACCCAAAAATCCAACAGAGAGATTAACTAATCAACGCTATTCTTTATTTTACAGGTTGGAGCACAATGATTGAATCTTACATAATAAAAACGTATCAGTCCATGCTGCTTTAGACATTTTCATCTTCATTAAGGGAATTCTTAGTAGAGTAAACACAAGATTTCAGGTACAGTATTTTAAAGCTTATATAATCAGTTAAGGGCAGCAATCCAATTTCAACTTGCTTACGTTCAAGGTGGTAATTTCTCATTCTAATCAGCTGAAGATGCGAGAGCAGCGTGAGAATGGGAGAGCACATCCAACAATTAGAGGAGTGTGCCTATTTTACATAAGCCTTTTGCAAAGGGTGGAGGGAGACACAGCCATTCCCATTAATATTTTATAGTAGTCTTTGACTGAAAAACACCACTGTGACACCATTCTCCCTACAACAACCTTGCAAGTGCAGAAATGAAGGTAAAAATAATAACTTCCACCTTCTTCAAGTTCCTGTAGTTATTTGGGCACTAATTTAGGAAGGAGTCTGCTCACTATTCCATGCTATTATTTTTTCCAGCACTATTTGTTGAAACCCTGCTCAGCCTCTGCCTGTTTCTTCTAACTCTGCACAACTGGGAACTTGGGTATCTGTGAAGGGAGAACCACGATGGGCTTTAGAGCTACCCAGAAGAAGTTTCAAGGGCTACCTGGACAGGCTCGTCATCCAGAGGCCCAAAAGTTGTCCTGAAGAATGACTTATCAGACAAATTAGAATCTGCCACCACATAGTACAGAACTAAGGGAATGCGGATGGATGGACGGACAGATGGACAGATGGAAAAACAAATGGCATACCCCAAGGTTTTGAATGGACTCTCGAGACTGTGAGGTAATGAGGTCCTGGGACTTGGGCTTCCTGCCACACCCGAGCAATGAGGTAGTCACACCACTGCCTGCTGGGCCAGTTCCCAGAATTTTCAGAGGGTTCATGGCAAAGATTTTAACAAAAACCAATGCTAAGGAAGTAAGATTTCCTCATTACAGTCAGTGCTCTCTTTGAATCCATGATCAGGTAACTTAAAATGCCATTTGGGATATTGCATCCTGAAAAGGAGAATGTGAAGAGGTATTGCTGGGGTATTTATGAAGGAAATCATCAAGGCAACGCGCATGATGGGCTCACACCTCTTTCTCCCCCATTAAAAAAGTAGGGCTTCTAGCAGCCTATGTTGCCTTTTGCTTCTCAATATTTTCAATGAGTCTTGACTGGAAGGGATAAAAGTGATTCCTGTTTAAGTCCTGGAAAATACTAATGACCAACTATCATATCTTAGTGAAATAACTATTTCACGTTTGAAGAGGAACACCCAGTTACTTTAGACACAATATATGGGTTGGTTATCATCATTTCTATTAAAGAATGGAGCTGCTCAGTTCTCAGTCAGTGAGGGCTTCCCTTTTCCGAGGGGCTTGACTCGAAGCCACAAAGAAGAACTGAAATAAAGAAGTGGGGAGTTGCCCGCTGCCGGATCCTGTGTGCATCCAAGGGAATGTCCCCAGGCTGCGCTGTCACTGGAATGCCCAGATGAAGGCTGCCTAGGCATGCTCCCCCCGCAACTGTAGCTGCGTGAGTCTGTGTTTCAGACACGGTTCCCTCCTTAGTGAAGTCACCACAGTCACCAGGGTTTGGGGGCTCAGTGCTGCTCTGAGTGTACTCTCTCTCTCTCTTGTGAAGCCCATGGCATTTGAATGTGAATCTAAAAAGTCACCTAAAATACCCGCTGCCACCCGATTCACTGAGAAGAGCCCAGTTCATTCTCTATCCTAAGGACAGGACTGACCAAACCGGGGGCAGGAAAGCTGCTTCTAACACTACAGAGGGGACAAGAGGGTGCTGTGCAGAAGGGATCCTCCTAAACAGTTGCCACAAGCCAAGATGAACAAATCCTCAGGATGGGAAACGAGACTATATCAGTAGCTCCTTTGTTTTGCTTCTGAGAAACCACAAAAAGACCGAGATCGGGGAAATGTACAGCAATGTCCTTGCTGGGGCCCCCGTAAATATTGCAAGAGGACTCAAGGTGAAGGCGCGAGACCTGAGTCCTTCCGGGCAACCAGGGCTCTTAAACAAGGCTGCCTGGAGGGCGGCATATGTCCACAACATATGTCCCTTGGTCCTCCCGCTCCTGACACCTCAGGCTCCCTTGACGTGGCCACTCAGCCCTTCGTCCAGTGAAGCAAAGCCAGCTACAGGGCCCAGATCACCAGTTTAGGAAGCAGAAGCCCAACCTCACACAATATCCCACACTCCACGTCCCTGGGAGGGACTTCTGTTGTTGCTAACGTCAATGAGCAGGGTTACGCCATTATTGTTCAAGAAACTCTTGAACACTGCACCCTATGAGAAGTACGCCATCACGTGGCTATTTATTAAAACCTCTTCACCATCCATAAGAGAGGCTCTATCATTATCCCCATTTTTCAGATGAGGCTATTGAGCCTCGGATAAGTCAGGTCACCAGGAGCTGGTAAATAGCAGGTCCAAGTTCAAATCCAGGCCTTCTGACTCCAAGTCCAATGCTCTTTCCGCTGACCCTCAGTTGTCTACCACCTACTCTCTCGAGCCTTTATACTCTGGCCACAGACCAGAGCAACAGACACTAAGGACCCCCGGAAGCGAGGCATCAGGGCACCCACCCCTCCTGGCCATCCCTGCCTGCCCCACTCCACTCCACCTGCCCACTAGCACCCAGGACTGTAAATGACGGATATGAATACCCACTCCCGTAGTGGGTTCCTATCCCACGAGACTAAGTTCTACAGCATCTTTAAGATGAAATGGATTGTTGTATTTATATTAAACAGAATTAGCAACAGGTACTCAAATTATTTCTTGCTTTTAAAAACTATTAATCTCCCAGACAAAAATGTTCATGCCAAATAAAAAACTACTTGAGTGTGCAATTTACTAAAGCAAAACCAAAGCTTGATTAAAATAATTTTATTAGTATTTCTCACTGGTTGGGGCTACGTAGTTAACATGAGGCAGTAAATATGCATAACCATATCATTAATAATAATATCTAAAATTTATTGGGCACTCACTATGTGCCAGATAGTGTTCACAGTGCTTTACAAGTACTGACTCAGTTAATCCTCACAGTAAAGCTGAGGGTAGGTACTATTATGATCGCAGTTTTACAATGAAAAACTGAGGCACAGCGAGGTTACGTAACCAGCCCAAGGTCACAGAGCTGGTAAGGAGGGGACACAGGAATGAATTCCAGGTCTTTTGACATTCACTCAATGAGCCACAGTTGCCCCAGACACTTGCCATCCTCCACCTTGGAATTTTAACCATTTCACTTGGAGTTTTGTTAAGCAATAAGTTTAACAGTTTAGTTAGCGTCTCATGCTAACACAGAAACACTTACATAAAACACAAGTGTCGTCAAAGCACAGCAATTCACTTATCCTATGAATCAAGGCCAATGACACTACTTTTGTTCCTGTTTATTATCTATTTTGTAGATACAGAAATAGAAGCTGAAAACGAAAATGAACTTAAAAAGCAAGGATGCTATCTTTCTGATCCAGATTACCAAAGGCATTTTTGGGAGGCAAGAAAATATAGCTGACTTGTCTTTAGGGGAGACTGGGTTCCAAATCCACGTGTAAGCCACACAATCAAGATGACCACTGTGGAAATATATAATGCACACAGGAGTGTGCAGAATACAGCAGAGTATATATGCAAAACACAAGTGAAGAGCTTTCCTTTGACTCTACTTTGTAGAAACAAGTTTATTAAAAGATGTCTGTAGTGAAATCTGAGCAAGTTGGAAGGCCAGAGAATGCTGCCAATAGGGGGTTTATTCTCCACCACTTCTACATGAAACGTGGCTGTATCCTCAACATCTTTGCAACACCACGCTTACTAATTCCCAGGCCAGCCTGCTAAGCGAATTGGGTCCCTGATCAAGGCGGCACCTCAAAGTTTGCTTTTAATATGCAAGATAAATTCACAGAGATCCTCTTGCTCGAGCTGCCTTTACCCAGCTGTTCACCAGGACTTTAAGCAAGAGGAAAGCTATCCAGCACGACACAGAGCTACGCCGTGGCAGCAGCGCGCGAGATGAGCTGTACACGCTGAGCGATGGATTAGCAAGGCAATGCTACCGCAGAGAGGCCTCTCGGTCATCCTTGCTATAAGGTGTCTAAAACTGAAGTGGGGGAGAGTTAACAAAATTCAGGAAAGAGCTCTTGCTCACTTTGCAACCAATTCGGTTTCTTCTATTATCAAACAGACAAGTGAAAACCCCCTCAGAAACAAAGGTATGTACACAAAGCTATTGGAAAGGAATTTTTAGAAATACATTTTTTCCCTTAATAATTATTAGCTAAACATTTTAAATCAAGCTGTAAGAGAGAAAAAAAAAACAGGGTAATCTTATTTCTTACTATCTGAGGCTACATAGTAATTATGCAAATGGTAGGGAATTTGTCACTTTGAGTAACCATAAGTGTATAAAATAATTTGATTAAGTAAAATACAGTTACCTTAGTCATCATACTGATTTGACAAGGACTTTAAAAATGTCTCTCAGCTGTCTGTTTCTGGGTTGGATATGCAAAAACCCATCTTCAAAATGATGCTTCTTTAGGGAAAAAAAAAACAAAAAACAAAACAAAACCAGCAGTTTCACCTCACACATTAATTGCAAACCCAGAATGTTCTTAGGCCTAAAAAAAAAAGTGACTCTCAAGCAGTGAGGTAGAGCCTCGTTAACCATACGCGGTCATCTATGTCATTACTTTGTCACCACAACCTCAGACTTACTTTAGCAAAACTCTCAACGGGAAAATACCTACCCTGGTTCACAGGACCTGCCTGTGTGCTCCATGCAGGAGAGAGACTGGCCTTTTTTCAGCTTTCATCCTGAGGACGTTCAAATGCATTTGTATGTGAGCCTCGATCGTAATTACCCAGAGGTGTCCGAGGTTTTAATTTCCTGTACACATCCTTATCCACTCCAGTCCTCAGTAATTTGATAACACACAGGAACCTCTATACGCAGGGCTACCCTCACCGAACGACTTAAAACATCTCAGCAGGTCTCTATAAGGCACAGATAAAGTGCACACAAAATGACTTTCTCTCCACGCATTTCCCATACGCCTGCGTCTTCTCCAAACAGCCCAAGACTGAAGCAGATGTTACATCCTTGCAAATAGGTCAGTTCAGACTGCAGCCACCCAAAGCAAAGACCCGAGCAGAGGACACACAATGGCTATCAAACTGAGCGGGTCTCTCCTCTCATGCTGAAAAAGTTATTTCGCATCCAGTCAGGAAGTTTCAGTGACTTTGACAGAACAGCCCTGGACTGTTGGCTTCTCTGAAGCATGATTTCCAGTTAAGACATTTGCAACTGTAAGAGATTTCGGAATCCACAGCTGGCCCAGTCTGTACCTGAATCTGGCTGTCAGGATTAATGTCCTTCTGTCCTCCCCTGGAAGGCCTAGACACCAGGGTGAAAAGTTGGGGGCTAGGCTAGCCTAGCCTAACAAATGGTGGCCTTCTCATACACAGTACAGTTCTTCCTTGAGTTTCTTCTCCGGGCAGGTTCTTGATGGTAAGCATGCTCTCTCTTGTCTCTGTCTCTGTCTCTCTCTCTCTCTCTCACACACACACACACACGCTCACACTCACACATGTCCTGCTGTTCAAAGTTGCTACTCAAATCACAGGCAACTTCCTGCTTCAGTTCTGCAGTTGGGAAGCCTGATACTCATGTCATTGAGGACATAGGGAAATCTGTGTTTTCAGAAAGAAAAGAGGGAAATAAAGTGAAACCTGCAGATATATTTTTAAGGCACCTGGGGAGACAAAATAAGAAGTTGCATGGACTTTTGGAATCAAATAGGAAATAATGTCATTGGCATAGAATTGTAATCACCCTCATCCCTATGAAAGGAAGCAATGTTGGCAGTGTCTCAAGGCAAGCTCTTCCTCAGGTACCTGAAAACGCTTCCTTAGAGAGGCAGGCTGACTGCCAATGTAAAAATCGCAGATAACACACACCTTGCACGTGGACCCTGCCTGTGTGATCTCCTACAGACACAGGGTCTCAGGTTTCCTAAGAAAGCCATGATAAATTAAAAAGAAGAAATTTGCCTTTCCTGCAAACAGCCGACATTCTCCAATTATCCAGAGAAATCTCTCATGGCTGAAAAACAAACTTTTTTTTTTCCTACCTCCCAAATAACAAACGAAGAGAAAACTCTGAAATGGCCCAGAAGAGCAACGCCCACAGGAAGCTGAATCAGTCAGCCCTGACAAGCCAACTATTTATTTTCATGAGGTTCAGATGGCCACACAAAGTCCAGGGCAGCCAGGCAAAGCAGAGCCCTGAGAACCTTACGCCTCTGTTCCTAGTAACCAAAATGAATTCAATTTCCTAGGCCTGTCCTCTCTGGGGCCTCCATCTGCTTTCTGCAAGTCACCTGTTGACTCCTGTTACCCTACCCCACGGAACCAGGCTTTCCATCAGCCAAAGCTAGAAATGTCAGGATGCCACCAGCAGGTGGACTAATTCCTCTCCTGCCTGCCATCCACCTGTCCTGGGATTAAAGTCAACCTTCCATCTCCTTGGGCCAGCCCTGCCTCCAGAAGTTCACCACTGCTGGAACGCTCTGCTTCTTAACTTTCTAACAGAGCTGCGCCATTCATCTAGTTGAAGTCCAGCTTATTATTTTGTAAAATCCTTAGATCACTGCAAGTAAAAAATAATCTGCAAGTAAAAAATAATAAGCCTGCACCTTTATCATTCCTGGGGTGCAAAGTTCCGTTAGCGTTTGCCACACATGAATAATGCACTCTACTGAGCAAAATTGGTTTGAGACAAACTGTTAAATTGGAGGCAGCTGTTGATATACTAATTACCTTCTTTTAAACATAGACCCAGTTAGGTATTATGTACTTTGCATATGCCAGAGTACAAACCCTCATATATTTTATTAATGTCTATTTGCATCTTGTATGTGTACCTATTTAAATATTTTAACAGTCAAATTCTCCCTAAGGAAGCTCTGATAAACTGACTCCAAAAACACGGTTATCTCTTATCTCCAAAACTGTGTATAACTATAGACAAAATGAATGCATTTTATAAAACAAAAAATGTGCTTGTGGCCACAGGGTTCACTTGCAACATAAAAGTTATGGATGTATATACAACAGAGACAAGAATGTAAACACCTTTCATGTCAGATGGATCAAAAGAAATGCATTTTATTTTCAAAAGCCCTGGAATTCTGTCACCCCAAGAACAGAGCTGAGTTTGAAGACCCCTGTCATAACCACGCAACTTAGCTAACACCAGAGACCAAGCATTGTTCATACTTGCCTTTAACAGCAAGCCTCGCGCCTTGGGAGATTATTTATGAACAGTATGAGATCCCCAGCGTCTGGCCATCATTAACTTTAACCCAAGGCCAGGAATGAAGGATTAATGGTAACATCAATATATCAGGATGTATGTGGATCTATCTCTGGATGTAGTTATCCAACAGCCAAAATCTTGTCCGATTCTATCTCCATCAAACTTGCTCAGGAACACTCAAAGTCTGTGACATTTGATTCCAGTTTCGGGTCAATAGTCAAGTAATGATTTAACACTATAAACTCTCAAAAATCCTTTTGTGTTTAGACAGGCCTGTACTTGGGTCTGGAAGCGCACTCTCTGAAACTCAAGTTGGGACCACCTAAGCAGGGCAGGCGAAAGCCACAAAATAGGTGCTTGACAGTGCTGAGTCATTACAAGCTGTTTCCTCTGATATGTTATGCACCCATGGGCCCTTTGAGCATTAATATCCACTTTCTGGAGGCAAATAAAACACATGCACATTGTGCAAAATGATGCAACCTTCTGTGGGCGAGAGACCACGGTAGGAGTATCTCTCAGAGTGGGTAGCAAGGAACTACACAAACTCGCCGCTGCTCTCCAGGTACTGTAACTTTATCCCAGGCGCTGTAAGATGGCTATTGGGGTACGGCATGGGACTATTCCTCCTGCAGCCCCGGCTTAGATCAGGGCCACACTAGGGCGCGTTTTATTCTAAGCTGTTAAATCCCCTCGTAACTGGCGGATGGAAAAAGCGCCCCGAGAAAATGATGCATAATGGATTTGTTCTCGAGGAGGATGGACTACAGAGTAGAGGACGCGGGGTGCTAACTGGCTTTTCTTCCCATGTGCAGGTCACCTGAAAACCCGATGCCTTCCTCTCCAAGGAGGCTCCTGAAGTCACCATCTGGCTCCACTTTCAAGGGAGGAAAGGAATGGTTTCACGCCCACCTGCCCGCCGCCTCTCCTCCCCGGGCACCCCCAGCCCCCGCCGGGCGCACGAGCTGCCGCCGGCATCCACGTCCCGCCTGCTCCCCACTAGCTGAGCAGCCCCGGCCGGCAGCTCCCCCGGCGGCCGCCTCTGCACCACTCGCCAACCTCCACGCCACCGAGGTCATGCCCGCCTGCCCCGGCGCCCGGGCGGCCCCCTCCCCGTGCCAGCCGGCGACCCGGAGGCGCGCTGGGGAAGGGGCCCGCGCGGAGTCGACACGGAGACTCACCAGGTAGGCGCCCACCGTGCCCTGAGCCAACATCAGGGCGCACTCGGACACCAGGAAGATCTTGATGTTGGAGAAGCAGGACACCTTCTTTTTCTTCTTCTTGTTCCTCTGCGCCTCGTCCCCCTGCAGCTCGCCGCTCCGGCCGCCGCCCGATGAGCCGCCCGGCTTCTTGCCCTGCATCCTTCCCCCACCGCCGCCGCCGCCGCTTTCCCGCTCGCCCCGGGTGTCGGGGACGCTGCCGGGCGGGGGTGAGCGCCTCGAGGCTGCGTGCTGTCCCCGCCCCGGGCCCGCGGCAGTCGCCCCCGTCCTGCCGGGGCTGGAGAGGTGGAAGGCACAGCTCTTCGCGGCCGCCGCCGCGCTCGCCCCCTGCCTCCGCCTCCGCCTCCGCCTCCGCCCTCCCCTCGCCTCCTCCTCCGGCTCGGGCTGTGCCAATCACAGGGGCTCCTCGCGCCGCCCGCCGCCGCCGCTGCTGCCGCCGCCTCGCCTCCCGCGGACGCCTGCCGCTGCCATCGCCCGCTTCCCTCGCCCGCCGGCTGCGCCTACCCTCGCCCCAGGCCCCAGCGCCGAGCGTTGGGGCCTGATCGCCGCTGCGCGCCCCCGCCGCGCCCCGCCGCCCTGCCCCTGCGCCCCTGGGGAGGCGCGGGGGGAACGGGCTCCGGCGCTGGAGGCGGCCGCGCGGCCGCGGGTGGGGGTCCCACTGCCGGGAGCGCTGAGGCGGGGGAGCCCTTGCCGAGTCGGAGACGGTGCCCGGAGCGCTAGGCGGTGCCCTGCCGCTAGATGGCGCTGCGGGACCCGGGGCCGGCAGCGCAGACCCGGGTGCTGCGCCCCGCGCGGAGATGGGGGCGCCGGCGCGGAGACAAGGGTGCCGGCGCGCCCCCGGGGCCGGACGTGGTGCGCGGCACCCGGGCGCTGGGCCGGAGAGGAGGCGCTGTTCCCAGGAAAAGAGTACTGAGTAACGAGGCAGGGCTTGGCGCGCGCTCTTGCCTCCGCTTGGGATTTCTGGGGACAGATGTTGCGCTCTGGGGCTTGGGGAGGTGCCAGAGGTCAGAGCTGCTTGAGGCTTCTGCCGCCTGCCGGCCTTGGCTCCTGCTCGCCCGGGCTACTGGGCGTGTTTACAAGGCCCCGTAACCCCAAAGGAGAGAAGGGGAAGTTAGAGTAACCCGTCGGGAGGCGCAGACTGTTGGCCGCCCCGGCCGCGGTGTCCAGGCGAGTGCACGGGTACAGCGGCCCCCGTCTGCCTGGAGCCCGGGCCGGAGCAGGCAGGGAGCGGTTCGCGGCAGGCCTGCCGAGGTCCCGCCCTCCCCTGGCTTTGTGGCGGGGCCACCCCTCTTGGCCTTGGCCTGAGTGCCCCGGCCCATGGCAGCCGCTCTTTCTGATCAGTCCCCATCCTCAGTATTCCCAAAGAGTTTGGGCCGCCGAGGACTACACATGGGATCTGCTGGTTCTCAGCCGCAGCTTTCGGAAGCTCAGAGGAAACTGGACGTTACCGGAAAGGTACCAGGAAGCATTCAGCATCTTCCACCTGGGCAACTGGGCGGGGGGGGCAGCCATTCATTTGAAAAGCCTTTCCTTAACAATTGTGTCAAAGAAAATGATCCACTCTCCTGGGCTCATCTGTCCCAATGCAGGCTCAAATTCGAAACTGAATGGTAATTAACACTACGGTAATTTTTACTTTCTCCCGTGGAGCTTGAATGAGAATAGGCGGCGTAAGGCGGGGGGTGTTGCGCTGCCATACCATTTAAATATAAACCGCTTCATCCTTCTGTGATTCCAGACTAGATCTCACCCAGGCTTGGTGTCACTTTGGAACACCCTTTCCTTGTCCAGGCCACCTCCTGTCTGAACTGGTTTCTCGAACTACGGAAGTCTTTCCCTAGTTTTTCCACTTCCTGTCATCACCGGCTACCCCATCCCCAGCAGTCCTACCGTTAGAATCCTTACCGCAGGCCCCTCCAGGGCTCCCCACACCCTGCCATCGCTCACAGCCAGCTTTCCTACGGAATCTTTAATTCCAGCCCTGGCCCTCCCCATCACTCTGGGTCATGCAGGCACCTCCTAACTTCCTCTGGAGAAGACCCTTAATGAGTTAGCTCTCTTCCCCACCTCTGACTGTGAGCTGCAAAGCTGAGCTGAGACTTTTTACTTGTCTCAGCTGACAAGTACCAGTGATCCCATTGCTACTGAAATGTGCAGAATGTTCTTTGTAGTAACAAGAACTAACGTTTATTGCGTGCTTACTCTGGCCAGGCATCGTTTTGCATGCTTCACAACAATCCTGTAAACCAGACACTATTATTAGCCCTGTTTTACAGATGAGAAAAGTGAGGACCGGAAAGTTTAACTAACCTGACCAATGTCACTCATCTAGTAAATGGTAGGGCCAGCCTTTGAAACCAGGATGTCTGCTATCACAGCCCAGGTTCTTAATAACTACCTATATATTATCCCATTTATCACCCAGTGGTCCATCTCATGCGGAGGGCGGGACTTGTATTGTTCCTTTCTTATAAGTGGAGACTCAGAGAGGTATAGTGACTAGCCCAGTGTCACACAGCTAGAAAGGGACAGAACTTGCATCCAAGTCCAGCCCTCTGCTCTACACCTCATTGCCTCATGTACAGGTTGAGAGGGACACAGGCTTTTTTCAGTTTAACCATTTATTTTAGATTTAAAAAATTAACTGTCTTTAGAGAAATCACACACTTTTGCTGCTAGAGAAAGGACTCTGGATTCGGGTCATAGATTCTTCCTGTAATTAATGGTAAGCAACCATGAAAGTAATTCTGCTCCTGAAGCCTTAAGAATCATCAAAATTGGCCTGAAAGAAATCAGGCTGCAACTCACAACAGGCAGAAAGAAGGAATTTAACATGTTTAGTTCCCTTCCCTCTTTGCTCATCCTTTATTTACTTGTAGATCAAGGCTCCAGGGATGATGAGGTGGGTTTATGAGTGTCTGATGCTTCTGCTTGGAGGTGCCCTTGACCCATACGCAGACAGAGGGAGCAGCAGAAAAATAGTAACCGTCCTTGTGTCTGTACAGCACGTTAATGCTTGTAAAGGACTTTTATATTCTGCTTCTCAGTTGAATATCAATGGGGAGAGCTGGTCTTTCTAGCGCCACTTTACTCATAAGAAACGGCAGCAAGTAGATTTGGGGAGCTCACAGCTAGCAAGTGGCAGGAATCGAACCTGCATTTTCCACCCCAAATTTGTGGGAGTACTGAGGAGGAAGTTGGCTAGATGGGGCTTGGCCCTCCGATGACCTGCAGTGTCCCCTCTAATCAGCCCTGGAAATAGATGGTACACAATCGTGAACAGAGAGGCCAACAGCTTAAACCCCAACACTTGCAAATGAGTTTCCTTAAATGTTGCCTTGGAGAATTGCTCTAACCACCCCTTCCAGGCTGGGGCCTTTTTCATTCATCCCTCCCCCTAGTGGTAGACAGTGAATTTAGGAACAGGCCAGAGTTATGAATAACTCTAGAACCCATGTGATAATTTTGACCTCTCAACTACCGTTCTGGGCTAGGTAGCTTTTCAAAGTTAGATGAAAATACTTAGCGGTTGAGGGGGATGCGGGTGGGTAAACTCACAACTAATGGACGCAGCGAGCATTGTATGGGGGAAAGGACACACCTCAAATCCTGGCTTGGGTGAGGCAAAATCATAACATGTAACCAAAATGTTTGTACCCCTATAATATCCTGAAATTAAAAAAAAGGAAAGAAAGAAAGAAAATACTGCTAGCTAAGGCTGTGGTTCCATGATTCCTTACTTGGTTGGCTACTAGAGGTACTCCAAACACTGGGAAGCCATGTAATCTTGAAATCGAATCTAGCAAAGCAAAAAGAAAATGGAGTGACATGAGAGGATTCACTGGCTTTTGAGTCCTAAAATATTAATAAGCAGTGGGTAAATGCTTAGTGATTAGGATTTGGAGAGCTTTTCCCCCCACTTTCGAGAGGACCATCAGTTCATTTCTGTGGGAGAGAAGTGGGTTAACTTCATGGTCGTGGAAAAGAAAAATGACAATATCTTCCTCTGTTACTGGGCTGTGGCCAGACTGCACAGAAAGCAGCCTCGATGTAATTCAGCACAATGAGAAACTGTTGTTCAAGTAATTCACATGAACCATTTTTTGCCAGCTTCAATTTTGTTCACAGGCAAATACAAAGTTGAAAAATAAATGCAAAGAATGACTTCTGATTGTCACTGGGATGGAAAATAGATGTTTAGATTCTCACCCTGCTGATGGTTTTTTTCTTTTTTCTGAAAATGCACCAATCATATATTGTGTGCAACTAAGGATAGAATTGGGGCTGGGCCAACTTCTTTGGCTTGAAACTAATATTTGGGCTGAGTTGAAGCTTATTTTCCTTTCCTCAGTTTTTTTTTTCCCTGCCCCCATTTTCCAATTAGCCTGATCCATATGCCTTTCTGCCATAGAGCCTCTGTTTGCTACTTACTATATTCACAGTCTCATATTTTAAATTATATTTCTTAATTTGAATATGCCCTAAAGCTCAGCAAAGAAGTAAAAAGGATAAACATCAATGTAGATGCAATTTTAAAAAATGGTGAATCCAAGTGAAGAAATGGAAGAGAGAGAGAGAAGAAAGAACATTAATGTAAGTTGAAGAATTGATATAAGAAAGCTGGGGTTTTAGGAATGTGTTACATTTACGAAAAATGAGTTTTGAGGTAAAGGAGAAAGAATAAAGATAATACACATTTATCAATATTAGTGCATTTGGAGAGAACATCATTTGCTGCTTCTATTGATATGCACATAAATAGAATTTGTTTATCCAAATAGACTGTTGGCTTCTTAAGGATAGAGAGAGTGTTTTACTTTAAAAATAAAGGCTCATTTGTTCTTCTCAGTGCCTACCAGGCCTCCTGCCAAGAAGCTAAATACTTCTGATTAGGACAGGAGACCCAGAAGGTGTCAAGGTTTATAGAAAACTTCCTTCCAGGCGTTTTCGCCAGGGACCCTCTTCTCCATCCTCTGTGTGATGCACACCCTTACTGCAGCAGAAACTGTCCCCATGAGCCCTTTCCCTGACATGATGTCTTTCCTCCTCTCAGAGGAGGACCTTCACAGCTCTGCTCCCGGTCTCTGAAAAATGCACACAAACCTTTGCATTTTAAGGGTGGGTAAAATAGCCCTGAAAAATGTGTTGAAGGCCCGACAGCATCTCCAACAAAGGAAGTGTAAGGCATAGAGATAATAAAATGTCAAGAGTTTCATGGGTTCTAAGCTCAATAGAAAATGGTCACAGCCTCCTGCCCTCCTGAGGGACAGCAGGCCTGGGACAATCAGGACATTAACCCTTGGGTGATCAGAGAATGAAGGGCTCCCAGGGAACATTCCAGGAAGCCATGAAAGAAAATCTACAAGGTATAGAATGCCACTAAAGGGAACCAAAACCTACATCAAGAGCATGGGTAATAGAGAAACCATATACAAGTGAGAGAAAGGTGAAAAACCTCTGCTCAGGTAGCTTCCTCCTCCACCCCCCACCCCTAGCTTCCTTACACCACTTGCTTTCCAGCTCCCGCAGGCATACTCCTCCCCGCTGCTGTAGCAAGTAAGGGGGGCTTAGGAGTGGACAAACAGAGCAAGAAATATGTCCAACCCCTAGTGACTTGTTATGGGCTGGATTGCGTCCTCCCCCCAAAAATTCATATGTTGAAGTCCCAACCCTCAGCACCTTGGAATGTGACTATATTTGGAGACAGGACCTCTAAAGAGGTAGCTAAGGTAAAACGAGGTCATCTGGGTGGCCTCTAATCCAACAGGACTCTGTCCTTATAAGAAGAGGGGATCAGAACACAGACACACACAGGGGTGACCGTGTGAGGTCACAGTGAGAAGGCAGCTATCTGCAAGCCAAGGAGAGGGCCTCAAAGAAACCAAACCTGCCAACACCTTGATCTCGAACTTCTAGTCCTGAGAATTGTGAGAAAGTACGTTTCTGCTGTGGAATACTGCAGCCACTCGGTCTGTGGTATGTGGCTTTGGCAGCCCACACAAACTAATACGCTACCTTAACCTTCTCCCCAGCCCTTCACACACACCTGCTCCTCCTTCTATACTTAATTGCAGTTCCTTGAGCTCACCATGCTCCAAACCTTTGCACAGCCTGTTCCCTCTGCTTGGAATGCCTGTCCCTCCACTTTCTTCAGCTGGTTCAATATGCTAGTATCTTAAGATCCAGCTAAAGTGTCACCTCCTCCAGGAAGCCTTTAAAGACAACTGTCTAACTGCACTCCCACCTGCTTCCCCTCATCACCTGAGCCACCCCTTGCTCTTGTATTTATCCCATTGATGAGCGCACTCACTGTGCTTTTCCCTGACCTCTAGTTGGTGTCTTTCATTTCTGCATTTCTGCCTCCTAGAAGCGCCAGGTGCAGAGTGCTCAGTAACTTTGGGGGACAGAACAAATGAGAGAGGACCCTTCCTCACTGGGGCCACCCAACAGCTGTGGGATAGGGCAAACGGCAAGAAGAGCCCACAAGCATTGGGAAGAAAGGAGAAAAGGGACAGGGTAGGGACAGCAGCTGTAAGACCACACCTAGCCAGGCGGGAAGTAAGAGTCTCCCTGGGCTGCCTCCAGGAAGTGAGAGCAGCAGAGACTGCTAGAGCCTGGCCACTCAGAGTATGGCACCTGGGCCAGCAGCACTGACGCCACCTGGGAGCCGGTGAGAAACGCAGACTCTCAGACTTCAGCCCAGATATGCTGAATCAGAATTTAAAGTTTAACAAGCTTCCCAGGTAAGTAATATGTACATCAAGATTTGAGAAAAATTGGTCTAGAATGATATCAAAAGAAGCCTGGAGTTAAGGCAATTTTAAGTAGTATTTTAGTATTTCTATTCATTCCCTTGTTTATTGTATTTGCAGCTTTAGCAGAAAGGACTAAGATGAACAATTGGCTCTAAAGAAGATGCTGGCTGTTTTCATTCTCCTGGAATCACCGCACTGCGGAGCGCCGCGGGGAGGGGGTCCCGGTGACTAGTGACAAGGCTAGGGAACTGGGGGGAGAGCACCTGCTGTTTCGTGTCTGATTGTTTTGGGTGGCACCTCTGAGTCTCAGAATGAAGCCTGGGATGCTGCATTTCTGATGGTTGCCTGAATTTTCCTCTCCCAACTCCTGTTAAAATACCCATGAAAATCCCAAAAGGCTGCCAGGACATAAAAGGGCTGAAAACCCAGGATCCTGAGTATGGATGGTCAGTTTCACAGGGCAGGTGGGATGACCAAGGAAGAGTGTCTGCTTCCTCCATAAGAAGAAGAGAGGAAGGCTCCACACAGGGAGCCTGGGCTGGTTCCCCAACCAAAAAGCCTGGCAGTCACCTCCTGGTTGCCTGAGGATGCTCACCCTGGCAGTCTCACCTTTCTGACTCTATCTGTGCAATTATAACTCCCAAGAAAGCACAATGGGCCTAGGTGAAAAGGGAGTGGGGATGAGAATTATTTTTATTATCTGATGATCTTGGCCTCAGGGCTAGGAAGACCAATAGCTGGGTGCCAGAATAGTTGGGCTTGCTTGGGGGTCTCTGTTTATGGGCCCCCCTTGTGGTCTCTCCAGCATGGTAGGCTCAGGGCATCTGGACTTGGTACGTGTATGCTCATGGCTACTGGTGCACATGCCTCAGAGAGGAAGCCACATGACTTTTATGACCTAGCCTCAGAAGTCACACGGTGTTATTTCTGCTTCATCCTGTTGGTGGAAGTAGTTACAAAGCTCCATCTGGACTCAAGGGGAGAGAACATAGACCTCACCTCTTGATGAAGGAGGTTCAGTGTCACCTTATTAGAAGAGCCTATGGAATGGGAGATATATATATATAGCTGTGGCCACTCTTGGAAAATACAATCTGTCGGATACATTGATAGTACTATGTCCCTGGAATTAGAGTTTCTCATGCACTGTTTCAAGCCACCAAAAAACTATGGAGGTCTTCAAGTTATTTAGTAATGAATTTTCCTCCCATTTACAAAGAAATAGTAATGGAAGTGGGAGAAATTCATGCCATAGTCTTACAGTACACATTACTAGCTAGGCACCAGAAATTGCGATGGAGACTAGGCACGGCAGCTTGCTCTCCAGTGTGATATTGAAGAGGAAGATCCTGGCAGATCCGGAGTACAAGCAACTTTGATCCCTACTCCTTAAGAAGAAGTGAATGCATATGCGTTGGGCGGGTGGGATAAGGATACATTGAGTCCATGAAAAATATTCTATAATAAATATATATATTAAAAATATGTAAAACAAGGGACTAGACCAATGAGGCAGAGAAAAAGCATGCCTATTTAAGAAAAACTGACTACAAAAAACAAGAAAAAATTTTAATCCTCCTTTTTTGTGTTCTTAATATTAAAGAGTGTGTACTTTCTGAAATAAGAAAGAAAGCATTAGATGAAAAAGGTGATGCTGAGACTCCGAGATTGAAAAGGAAGCTGACACATTGGAATTGAATTCATGTAAACTAAAAATAAAATTGTGTAATTGAAATTCAATTTTGATGCAATCGAAATGGCAGAAAGCCGAATAAATAATGTAGAAACAAACTAGAGAAATTTTTCTATCAAGGCAGAGAAAAGAAACAAAAATAAAAATGATGAGAGATAAGATGGGTAATTTGGTAGATCAAAAATAAAGACTTACTGTGTGGATAAGAAGGACTCCCAAAAAAGATACAACCAGAAAAAATGATGTTGCTTCAATATGAAGAAAAATACTGGAACAAAAAATGGAGCTGGAAAATGAATGTACAATTTAAAATACTGCATCATGTTCCAGGCAAAATTAAAGATGCACATAGACATAATCTAGCAAATTTGTTTGAATGTAAAGGATTTTTTAAAATGCTACAAACATCCAGACAAAATATGTTACTTGTGATAAAAATGAGAATAGGCTGAATTGAGGGTATATCACAAGACTAGATGCCAGATGATAAAGGAGTGAAATCTAAGTAGTACTAGAAAATGCTATGACTCAGGCTGAAGTGTTGCTAATTTGCAAAGAAAACAACAAAACATTCTTAGATATTCTAATTGAGGACTCAAAAAAGATACCACCCTTGTACTTTTCTTGGAAAACTTAAAGATATATTCCAGTGAAACATGTTAAAGACAAAAACTCAATAGCAAAAATGGGTTCAAAAGAATTAACAATCCCAGCTAAACATATCAAATTCAGTTTTATCAAGTTGTAAATAAAGTATCAGTACATATGGAAATTTTTCTTGAAATAGAATAAAAGTAATAGGTCCATAATTCTAAATGACATTGGCAAAGAATGGGGAAATAGGAGGGTGTGTGGGAAAGAAGTGTACTAAATTCCTCATCTCATAAAAGAGGGACTCAAAGTTATATTATTCATGAAGTTGATAACTAGAGAATCTGTGCATTCAGGTGTGATCTTGAAAAACTTAATTTGAAGAATTCAAAGAAGAATGGGGAAAATGTAAAATGGGGAAAATAAAAACCAAGAAAAATGTTAATATGGGTAAAATATCCCTTATCTGAAATATTTGGGACCAGAAGTGTTTTGGATTTTGGATTCTTTCCAATTTGAGAATATTTGCAGAATACATATCAGGTAAGCATCTTTAATCTGAAATCCTCCAGTGAGCATTTCCTTTGAGGGTCATGTCAGTACTCAAAAAGTTTTTCATTTTGGAGTATTTCCAATTTCTGGATTAGGGATGCTCACCTATGCTGGGAAGAAAACGGTATAACACTGAGGACAACATCATGGACTTTCGAGTCAGAGAATCGTGATTTTGAAAGTGGTTTTGTCACTAGTTTGGGGCTGGAAAATTTACCTATCTGCTTAGAACCTCAGTATTCCTATCTGTAAAACTGGAATAACGTGTACTTTGTAGAGTAGCTGTGGCGATTAATTATCTAAAGAACACATACTGTCCTGGCTCTGTTTCATGAACCCATTCCTCAATTGTATCTTATGTTTTAAAATTCTTTGATTTGGATTCTGTTCTAGATTTATGTCAAATTCTACAGACTTTATTCTTAGAATGTTCCTTTCTTTCACCTTGATTAAATGTGAGTTTTTCCTTATTTTCATGCCTGCAGCTAGCTCCCATGTAAGTGTTCAGACTCAGTTTCCCTGAGCCCTGTCTGAGCAAAACCCCAGATACCCCAAATAATTACCCAGGATGAGAGTATGGACAGTTATAACAATAAATTTAAATGATTTATCTTCCTTTATTAAAATATTAAGACTTCATGTTTGGGCTAAGAAAATCCAACTATGCTCACAAGAAGCTTATCCAACACAAATTTAAAAATAAAAGAATATTTACCAAATATAAACAAAAAATTAATGTATTAATATTAAATTTATTCAAGACAGTGTACAATGCCAAAAAATATTAAGTGGGTCAAAATGCAGTCAAAATGTGCAGTCTTCAATGTAGGTATTTCATGCATTAAATATATAAAACAAAGATGTATAAGAAGAAATAATTGTTTCATGTGAGCCTTTAAGGAACTACTGGTCTTTGACAAAAGAAGTAGACAAAATAGATAAGTTTTAAAGGATTCATAATTATATATAATAAAAATATGTTTAAAACAAAACCAAGAAAAATAGAAAAAATTTGCCAAAGATAAGCATAGAAAAATGAACAAATTATTAAAAATAGAAATAGTAAAGTTGATATATAAATTCAAGAACTTTTTAATACAACTCTAGAGAATATATAAAGGTAAAGAGAAAATAAAATTTGAAAGTAGAGAAGAAATATAAACGCAGAGGAGAATTTTAACAAATATTAAAATATTATTTAAAACAGTATTAATAACTTTGAAAAGCTGAATTAAATGGAGATTATTATGGCAAATTTTATCTAACCTTGAAAAAGGGGTGATAAACTGAGAAGTAATTCTGGATATTTATAACTACCTCTAAAGATATTTTCTGAAAATTTCACCAGGGATAACTTTCAGAATTTCAGAGAGATAAGACCGTGTCATGATTTTTCTAGATATAAAAACAAAAGCTGAAAATAAAAATTTTATGAAGTCAGCATAACATTGATCTAAAACTGCCGAAAATAAATACTGTTGTGATTTTGCAATGACATGATGAAAAATAATTTTGTACCAACATATTTTCTTTCTTATATGACATTGCGATTCTTAATTTTATATTCATGAATGACAAGGAATATTAAGAACATATTGAAAAAAGAAGAATCAGAGCATTTAGAGTCGGTAGATACGTCCTACTAGGTATTAAAATATACTACAAGCAATAGCAAACAAAGCAGTATGGTACTAACTTAAGAACTGGCAGGCAGATTGATAGAATAGAGCAATAAGGCCCTGAAGTAGACTCTTCACATGGTAGTAATACTCACTGGGTGCCGGTCAGGTGGCGGGGGTCAGGGGGCGATAAACCCACAGCTAATGAAAGCAGAACACACTGTATGGGGGAAGGACACACTTGTAGCACTGGCTTGGGCTACAAACGCATTACATGTAACCAAAATGCTTGTACCCCCATAATATCCTGAATCTAAAAAAGAAAAAAGTAAATAAAATTAAAAAAATAAAGTAAGCAGAACAAAAAATGGGAAAAGGAGAGGTTATTCATCCAACGGTTGGTTGGGAAAACTGATTAACTCAAATTATAGCCCCACCGTGCAGCAGCCCAAGACAAAACCAACCAGAAAAAGACACGGATTAAAGAACTACACATAGACCGAAATATAATAGTTAAATCTCTAGAGAGGGAAAGGCATTCCAAGCATAAAAGCAACGTAAGTAATTATAAAGGAAAAGTTAGATTTTACGCAATTGGAAGTCCTCTACATCAAGAAACATCGTTTACAACAAGCAAATTACAAATCGGAAAAAGTAGTTGTAGCGATAGGACAGAAGGATAATTTTAAAAGCACACATGAAGTGCTCTTAAAAATCAGTAAGTAAAACTAACACTCCAAAAGACATGGGCAGAGGATCCATACAGAATATTTAAAGAAATACAAATCCAATAAACATGCAAAAATATTCATACAATGAATCAAATACTAATCAAAACAAATACAAGATCCATTTTATTCACTCACTAAAATGGCAAAACACTTTTTAAAGAAAATTTTCTAAAAAAGCTCCCTAAAATATATTACTAGCTGAAGTATGAATTTGTGCAAACTCTGTGGAAATTTATTTGGCACTATCTATATAGGTACTTGCATTTTTCACTTCCTTTGGTTCAGTAATTCCCCTGCAATGAATCTAACCTAAGACCATAATCAGAGACATGAATAAAAATATAAATATGTTTTGTTTATTGTTTAATGTTTATTACTTATATACTGAAAAATTAGAAAGAGAATATTTTTATTAGTAGGGGACTGGAAAAATTACATTTTCAAGAAAATTCAGTGTTCAGCCATTAAAAAAATCTTTTCTAAAACATTATAAGATGGGGAAAATGCTCTTAATAAGTGATAAAAAATATTCTAAATTGTAGGTACAGTATGATTCAATTTTTGTTATAAAAACACACACATACATTTAGGACAATGGGTTCTGCAGTCAGAGTACCTGCATTTGAATCACTACTTACCACCTGCTAGTTTATGAACATGAATAATTTGCTTAACCTCTCTAAGCCTCAGTTTACCAATCTTTGAAATGAGCATAATACCTCAGCATGCTAGGACTGAAGAGTTACTCAATGTCAAGTGCCTAGAATAGAGCCTGACTCGTAAATGGTAGATTTTACATTCACATACATTTCTGAGTGACCATTTTTTTAAAAAATGAATATGCATTAGGATTACAATTTATTTTTAAAATTCCATTAATACTGAAAAATATATACATACTCCATCATTTCTGGACCCCCTTGTCTAGGCTAATGGTTAGCTTCTGACAAACTGACATTTCTCATGCACCTTGCCTCAGCTCAAAGGGATAAAATGTCCTATTTGTGTACGTTTGACCCAGGCTGTTGTCAAAACCAAAATCCACCCTGCTAAGATTCCTGCGAATAAGAGATCAGATATGTATCTCCCTGTGCTCTCTACTTTCTAGCTCTTATTTCTCTTAGCAGATGTCTCCCATTTCCTTGTCCAGAGCCCTCCTCCTAAGCACAAAGGTGGCAAGGGCATCTTTGGCACAACCTCCAAGGTGGAGGCAGCCCCCAACCTATGGATGGACCCCAAACGAGATGTAACCAGTGCAAACCTGGGGAGCTCCAGGTTTTTTTGAACAAAGGGATCAGCAAGTCTGGAGTTATCAGTCAAAGAGATGCTCTTAAAAAATGTAAGAAAACCAGGATTTCTAGAAGGAAATACACCACAAAGTTGAGACAGGAAAAAAAGGCCTCCTGTCACTCCAGTGTTCTCATCGAAGAGAATGTGGAGAGGCCACAACTTCCTTCCTTTGTGTTCTTGTCTTTAAATGTGTTGGAAGTTAATGACTGAAAGTTGTAGAGACAGATATAGAACTAGAGGTAGAAGAAATATGGACAAAGGGAAATAGCAGGGATCCCCAAAACCCAGTCTCAGAGAAGAGTCTTTGCAATGAGAGTAGCCAAGCCCTTCCTGGACTAGAAGATGATCAACGTGACACCATATCGAACACTTACTCCTTGGAGGCAAGAAACAATTGCTTGCCTTTCCCAGGGGCCAAGGAGACATCTGGGATGACAGTTGAATTTGGAAATTGGTGTGCTAAGAGTCACAACGAGATGGTGGAACAAGACCAAGTGTGGAGAATGTGCAAATGTGTGATGTGCAGATAGGCACAAAAGCAGATTAATACCAGGGCTAGAACTATGAAATAGATAAGGTTCCAGCTGAAGTCATTCGTTGTATCAAGATATTAGGAATCCTGGAGTTTGAGAAAACCTCATGGTGTAAGAAGAGTCAGGTACAGCAATTTAATTACATTAATATTAGGAAAAAAACCAGTGTGAAGCCACATGGTTAAAAGGCAGTATTTTTTTTCCAGCTAAGTGTCAGGAAAAGCAGCAGCATTTTGTTTGTTGCCTGTTCTCACACAAACTCCTGAATGCCCAGATTTGGAGCTCTGTCGTTCGCCTTTGCTAGAAAGAACTAGCACTCCTGGTTCACAGATACACACTCACACACACAGTAGAATGGCCCTGGAACACCCTATTATTGCCAGAAGGCAGAGATACTGTCAAAAATGCCAAGGACAGTGCTGAAAAGACAAAGGAGCCAGCTGGCCAAGTTATAATGTGAGCATGAAAAAAAGGTATCATTGGAGTTAACTGAAATATGATGAGTTTGTGAAAGACCGTAATTTCATAATGATAGAAAAAAGATAATATAAAGTATACTGAAGGTAATTAGGATGAACATGGACGTTTGGCTATAAAGCAATATGTTTAATTTTTTATAAATTTTAATGAGAGGAAGTTAATGTAAATTGGTATTTTATTTCTTCTATTAGCTCTGTTTGATTTTAAAACATAGACATGAAGCTAATGTCTATCTGCATAACTAGAGAAGAAATATGAGGAAGAGTGAGTTTTGCCCTGGAAAAACATACAGAAACTCCACCAGGAACAGGAGGGCATTATGAGCAGCAGTGGTCACACGCAACAACTAGAAAGGAGGTTCCAAACTGTGTTCCAAGATGATGATTCAACAAATGTCTGAAAAGAAGCACTCATTGCACCACCTTGGTTCTACCTCTCCTTGGAGAAGAAACCTCTAGGGGGCCCCTCTAATTATAACAAGACACTAATAAGGCAGCCATACATTTTAAATAATGCTGACAGCCCAGGCCAAGTTATGACAATCCACAGGACAATGTGCTGGCCAAGAAAGATTTCAACATTTGATGGGGAAATTCTAGGCTACTGAAAACTAAAACCCATGGGAAAAGCATGGACTTAATTTTAATTGATGTAAAAAGTCAAGATTATCTTAAAGAGAAAGTGTCAGCCTGATGTCTATGATTTGGATTTGGATAGTCTTGAGAGAAATAACCTGAGCTCTTGCCCTAACCAAGAAGCAATGGGTCAACCAGATCTTATAACCTTCGCTGAGTTGAAATTTCTTTTCATTTTGGTCTGGATAAGAATACTATAACCTTGAGAAGATTTTTAATGAAGTACTACTACGAACTTAGGATGTATAGGAGTAGTATTGAAATAATAAAGAAATGGAGACGAGAACAAGATGTTGACATTTTAGCAACAGGTATAGGTGTAAGCATAGTGACATGGTTTGTCATCATCGTATTTGTGTATGTTTTGTTTGTTGTTTGATGTATTTGAAGTGTTTAAAGGAACCTCATGGAAAACAGAGACGGAAAAATTGTCCTTTCAAACAAATGACAGAGGGTTTTTTTTAACAAGTCTTTCGAGGTTGGTTTCCATTGCTGTTTTGGGAGCAGAAGCCAAATGGTAGTAGGTTGAGGAGTGACTAGAAAGGGCCGAGGTGAGTGAGGCAATTGCCTTGGGGCAAAATGTAAGGGAGGGTGCCAAAAATGAAATAATCAAGATGGATAATTTTATTTTCACATCAGACAGGTAATGCGCTGATGCTGGAACAAGGTTTGAGGGAGGCACGTGGCACACACGAGCGTGAAAATCCCATCATCACGCTTAGAACCATGAGAAGATCAAGGGTAATGCTATCTTAAGGCAGTATTTTTTAAATCAAAACCAACGTAAAAAAGTCTCCAATGAACAAAATATCAACATTTTACATGCTGACAGGATGGAAACTGAGAGTGGGTGCCCACAATGGGTTCTTTGAGAAGCTGTGAGTGTGCAAGAAAGAAGAGAGCTTGGGCTGGAAGGGAAGCCAGAGTCCACGAGGAAGGTGGATTTGCCTGTTTGCTTTCAAGATGAGGGAACCTGAACATACTCCTATGCTGAGGAGGTGGCCTAAGCCCGCCCCTTCCTCACCCAGCAGCGTAATGACAGGGAAGCAGAAGATGGCACTCCGGTGGGAGATGCGGGGCGAAGTGTTCTTCCTGTGTGCATGGTATCGGGGTGGGGGGAGGAGGAGAAAGGCTGTCATGGACAGCAAGATGTCTGTCTCAGATGGCAAGCTGTTCTGCCCTCCTGGGTAACACGCAGGTTTTCTTACCTTTTTTTCAAGGCTGTGTTGATTTGATGAGCATCTCTGCCCGCAACCTGCCTAACTACCTTCACTGCCGAGAATTTCTGCCCAGACAACTTCTCTTTTCCCTCAGCTTCTTTCCGTTTACCAGGGTAACATGTGAGGGCAGGATGGGGGAGAGAAACTCTACACCTTGTTATTAATACCTTAAGTATAGTCTGGGGACTTGCAGTACAGAGAACCCCCAGGATTTTGCTAGAAACATAGTCTTAGGTGCTGCCTCATTGAGAAGCACCGCTTACGCCTCCGGCCTCAAACTTGCTCTGCAGGCGAGACACCTGGTGCGGGTGGTCCTCAAAGAATGCCAATACCTATTTCTCACCCACCCACCCCTGGATGCTGATTTAATGGGTTGTTCTCAATCCGCTCCCCAGCTGATTCTAATATGCAGCAAAGTTTGAGAATCACTTCTCTGCATCTCCTTACCCTTTTCCTAGCTTCTGGGTGGCCATTTCCAAGCAGCTATAGGAGGGGCAGAGAAGAAAGGAAATAATCAATTCTCTGTCTTTGACTGGGGCAGGCAAGATCAAAAGAATTTCCTTCCAAGGGTCCTGTGCCTGAAACATTTTCCCATTAAAGCCAATTAAAGCCAATCTGGTAAGTGTGTTAGCTGTTAGGTTCTGCACTGTCGCCATGCTGGGTTCCCATAGCCTGTGAATGTAGAAGTAGCTTCTCACCTGTTTTTATTTCCCTTTGAAATTCCAGTGAGCCCTCCAGGTTGGTACAGCCCTTGTGTACTGGGTCACAACTCTTGCACTCTTATTTTCAAACTTCGAAGTTTAGTTTTGAAAGAAGAGGCTTATTTATTTACGTAAGCCTATGGGTTTTCCCAGGCAAAAGGGACAGATTTAAGTTTACTCAAATTGAGGGAACTTTATTAATGTCAGCTGGTTCACTGTCTTTTTCTGAACTTGCTTCATAGCTGCAACAGCTGAGTACTTGCCTTATTTTGATCAAGGAGATAATTTCAAGCTTTGTGAAACAAGATGCCGTATTAACAGGTAAAGTCAGGGTTTAATTATTTTGAGGCCTCCTTTCTTTCAAATCGAACACATTTATTTGATCTAATAATTAGATAATAGTATTGTTTTAGTCAGTGTTCTCCAGATAGAGAACCAATAAGACACATATAGAGATATGAAGAGGGATTTATTAGGGGAATTGGCTGACTTGATTACGGAGGCCGAGAAGTCCTACAATAGGCCGTCTGCAAGCTGGAGAACTAGGAAAGCTGGCAGGTTGGCCCAATCCAAGTCTAAGGCTTCAGAACCAAGGGAGCCAATAGTGTAATTTTCAGTTCTAGGACAAAGGCCTTAGAGCCAGGGGTGGGGTGATTGGGAGGGTGGTACATTCATATAAGTTCCAGAGCCCAAAGGCTAGAGGACCTGGAGTTGTGATGTCCAAGGCTGGGAGAAGAATGTCCCAACTTTGGCAAGAATCACACTTCCTCAGCCTTTTTGTTCCATCTGGGCCCCCAGCCCACTGGATGGTGCCCACCCTTGTTGCGGGTGGATCTTTTCTACTTGGTCCACCAATGCACATGCCAATCTCCAGAAAGACCATCACAGACACACCTGGGACATCCAAATCTTTCTAATCAAATGCCAAACCACTTGGGTTTCCCCTTCAGCAGAAGAGGGATGGGCTCAGTACCTACTGAAGCACTGAGAATAAATAATTCCTTACCAACTATCTGAGTATCACTTAATCTAGTCAAACTGTCACTCAGAATCAATAATCACAAATATTTCTGTCTTAGTTTGTTTATCCTGCTATAACAAAATACTATAGACTGGGTAATTTATAAAAAAAAAAACTAATTTATTTTTTCTCACAGTTCCGCAGGCTGGGAAGTCCAAGATCAAGGTGCTGGCAAGTTCAGTTGTCTGGCGAGGGCTGTCTCCACCCCCGAGGTGGTGCCTTGATGCTGCAGCCTCCGGAGGGGAGGAACATTATATCCTTGTGTGGCAGAAGAAGAAGGGCATATGAGCCAAACGCTGCACTGAAAGTCTTTTATAACGGCCTTAATTCCCTTCACAAGGGAGGAGCCCTCATGGTCTAATCACCTCTTAAAGGCCCTGCCTCTCAATACCGTCACATTGACAACTTCTGAATTTTAGAGGGGACACATTTGAACCAAAGCAAATATAAACCTTAACATGAGATGAAGGAGGAAGAGTAGAGGGTAAAGGAGAAGAAAAAAAGGAATAAGATGAAGGTACACAATACAACAAACAGCTTCAATGAACAGGGTATGTCTCATGCATAGAGCAGCACAGAGTAGCTAGTAGGTGCCCATTAATCACTGTTTGAATGAATGGCTGTATAGATGCTCCTTTTTTTCTTTTCTTTTTTTTTTTTTTTTGAGACAGAGTCTCACTTTGTTGCCCAGTGCAGTAATGTTAGCATAGCTCACTGCAACCTCAATCTGCTGGGCTCAAGCAATCTTGCAGCCTTCCAAGCAGCTGGGACTACAGGCACATGCCACCAAGCCTAGCTATTTTTTTTCTTATTTTTTGTAGAGATGGGGTCTCACTATGTTGTTCAGACTGGTCTGGAATTCTTGGGCTCAAGCAATCCACCCACCTTGGTCTCCCAAAGTGCTGGGATTACAGGTGTGAGCAACTTCACTTGGCCCATCTATTGCTCTTTATCAAAGCCAAGGCTCTTCTCTGAATGAAGTAATCATGGTAGGGTAGGAAGATTCATTTTTCTGGAATATAATTATTGACCCGTGGTTCTGATGAAGTAAAATTAGGGGCCATCTAGGGAGAAGTCCCCCACCTCTTCCACTCAACATAGGATCACTGGGTGGACAGCAGAGAGGGCAGCTCTCCACCCAATCTCACTCTCCATGACCACTTTTCCTATTTCTGTTTGAACATGGCAGACAAGTGACAAAGAAACTGCTCTCTGTAACTCTCTTGACTCCCTGAATCAAATGTGCTCTTGGTCTCAGGGAGAGACCTTTAAAGAAACCTCCATGAACTCCACATTCTAGCCCAGCAAATACTCTCTGACATTTAGGTCTGAGTGTCTCACAAGCCAGGTATGGAATAGAACAAAGACTGAACACACTCCTAAGAATTCGTGTGTTTTGGTTACTTAGGATCAATGAGCTTGGTTGAAAAGAAGAATGGAACGTTTCATCTGGATGAACTATACTATAACCAGGCACATTGTAGTAAAGTTGACAGCTCTTTATCATGTACGTTTATTAAGAAACTCTTATAGCAGAGCTCTGAAAATACAAGTAAAAGTGCACTTGTTCAATCTTATAATAAAGTGGGATTTCAAACCTCTGAGTTTTAAGAGGGCCCAGTAAGAACACGGAAATCCCTGGGTGCTGTTTTCTGTAGATACATATATGAGAAAAAAGCACTAAGAGATATCGAAAAATAACCAACTTGTGTTTTCCTGTTCTCTGCTCTCTACTGAGCATAGAACAAAAAGCTTCTGGGATTAGATGGATGATTTTTGACCCCCACACACTGAGCAAGCAATTCTCCAGCAAATTCTCTAGTGGAAACCAGATGGGTGTCCTCTAATTCAATTCAATTCTCATACTATCCCCCTGAGGATGGCATCAGATACTATAGGTTGAGGGCTCAGTCCCACAAGACTGCCCCCGACTTCACATGCTAATTGAAAGCCCTAGGTTGTGACCTGCTCTTCTGACAAGCAGCTGTAAATCAGGGTTCTCACCCCTTCCTGGAATTTGATTAATTTGCTAGAGCAGCTCACAGAACTCAGGGAAACACTTTACTTATGTTTACAGGTGCGGTACAAAGGATACAGCTGAACAGCCAGGTGAAATTGATGTGTAGGGTAAGGTCTGTGGGAAGGGGCATATCCTCTGGGTACTCCACCGTCCAGGACCTTCCATGTGTTCAGTTATCTGGAGGCTCTGTCAAACCCTGCCCTTTTGCAGGTTTTTATGGAGGCTTCACTGCACAGTCCTGATTGGTGACATTATCAGCCATCGGTGATCAACTCAACCTTCAACTCCTCTACTTTCTCCCCTCCCTGGAAGTTTTGGCTGGGACTGAAAGCCCCAACTCTGCCATCAGGCCTTGGTCTTTCTAGTGACCAGCCCGCATCCTGAAGCTGTCAAGGGGCCTCCCTGGCCAGCAGACATCTCATTAGCATGCAGAAGACACTCTTATCACTCTGAAGATTCCAAGGGTTTTAGGTACTCTAAGTCAGATGGAAGACCAAATAAAGTCACATCTTGCTTAGTGATGGGGGATATGGTCTGAGAAATGTGTTATTATGTGATTTTGTGGTTGTGTGAACATCACGGAGTGTACTTACACAAACCTGGATGGTGTGGCCTACTATACACCTAGGCCGTACTGTATAGCCTCTTGCTCCTGGGCTACGAACCTGTGCACCATGTTACTGTACTGGATACTGTAGGCGATTGTTACATAGTAGAAAATATTTGTATATCTAAACACAGAAAAGGTACAGGAAAAATATGGTATCATAATCTTATGAGACGGCTGTTGTACATGTGATCCATCCTTGACTGAAACGTCATTGGTGTCACATGACTATTGTCAACAGAAAAGAACTCAAACTCTGTAAAATAATCTAAAGAGGTTTATTCTGAGCAGAATATGTGCTAGCATGGCCCAGAGAGCCCCACCCAAGAAGCCTTGAGCAAGTGGTCTCTCCATGTTTGGGTTATAATTTGATTTATTTTTTTAAATATATTTTTAATCTTTTTTTATTTTTCTAAGTCAGTAGTAGTATAAGATACAGTTTGGTTTTATACATTTCTGGGAGATAGGAATTACATGTAAAGTTATAATCAATGCATTGAAGGTGTACATTGGTTTGGCCCGAAAAGGCAGGACATCTTAAAGCCAGGGATTACAGGTTATAGGTGGGTTTAAAGATTCTTTGATTTGTAATTGGTTAAAGAAATTAAGCTTTGTCTAAAGGCTTGGAATGTTTTAAGTTACTATAAGGAAGTCTATTAATCAGGGACAAGCCACCGGACATATACTCGACATATACTGAGACTCAAGTGAT
>CAUYSK010112514.1:0-42622 GCA_963575035.1 Avahi laniger
AGAGACGCCCTTCCAGTGTAACAGCATTTGAAATGCAGACCAACACGTTTACATATTCTTTCAGGGCAAAGCTCTGTAAAAACTCCTAAGACACATCCTGTCCCCAAAACACGTTTAATACTAATTCATAGAGCAACAGTAAATGGAGAGAGAAAAAGTGATTCATGCCTGAGGTACCAGTCTGTGGCCTGTTAGGAACTGGGCTTCACAGCAGGAGCTGAGCAGGGGGCAAGTGAAAGAATTTTCATCTGTATTTACAGCCGCTCCCCCATCAGTCTCATCACTGCCTGAGCTCCACCTCCTGTCAGATCAGTGGCAGCATTAGACTCTCACAGGCGCACAAACCCTACTCCAAACTGTGCATGCGAGGGATCTAGGCGCCTAATGAGAATCTAATGCCTGATGATCTGAGGTAGAGGTGAGACAGTGATACTAGTGCTGGGGAGCAGCAAAAGTAATTAATGTAATACACTTAAATAATCCCCAAACCATTAACCCCCAGTCTGTGGAAAAATTGTCTTCCATGAAACTAGTCCCTGGTGCCAAAAAGGTTAGGGGCCACTGATTTACGGTGAATAAAGCTGTGAGAGAAAGGTCTATGTTTTATTAAAGAAAGTTTAGGCACTTTTAAATACCATCATCAGTGTATAAATTTTGACAAACTTTCAGTGGAAAATTTACATCTACCAAATTATATTGAATATTGCTTTTGCATAATTTTAATTTCAGAAATATTTCCTCTAGAAGCATCTAAACCAGTGTTCAAGAATGTTCATGAGTCATTATGTAGAATTGAAAAAAAATTAATCTGTATATCCATGAGTAATAAATTGAACAAATATACTATAGTCAATTCATTAAAAAAATGTACATGCATTAGAAAGAACAAGGTATATCTATCAAAAAGGTAGAGACAAAGCCACAAAATATTATCAAGTATAGTAATAAGATGTAGAACAGTACACTAATATAAATGCATATGCAAACAATTTTGAGATATGCAAACCACTGATAGTGGTTAAAAGGCAAGAAATCAAATTATGGAGAATTTTTGTTTTACATTTCTTAAACTTTTGTATTATTTGAAAGTTTTACAAAGATAATTTATGGAAAATGTTTCAGAAGACAAAAAAATTACTCAACAAGTCATGAGTTATTTCATAAAACCTAATTTGTTGGATAAAAGGAAAGTCTAAATAGGCATGCAAAATGGGAATAATAGAAAAGACACCACAGCAAAGATACAAAGTGAGCATAAGATTCAAAGTTTACTATAGAAATTTCAAAGTAAATTTATATAAACCACTTTACATGTAAAACTGACTTTGGAGCACTACCTTAGAGTTTAGCAGTCACACTAGGTAATAGTAGTTCCTGATAGCAAAAAAAATGGATCCTGAATTCTGAAACCTGTCAAAAACTCTCTAGATGGAAGCTAACCAACTTATTACTAGTGGCGGAATCAAGACATAATGCATTAAATTCCTTTTGGAAAATGAACAAAAGTCAGGTTAGTGTCTTTTTATTCTATCTTAAATTTCTTTGAATAATTATAATCTAGACCCAAAAAAATCACATTGTGCAATTACTTCAAAACCTTTATATTTTCTTTCATTGTAGATATCAAAGTCTGGATTTTGAGTAGGTGAGTGTATATGTATATCTAGAATAAATTTGCTAATTGAAAACGATCAAGCCTGTCTCCTCATGGGTGCAAAAAATTTAATTTCCTCACCTTTGGAGATTTAACTAGAAGATAATCAAGGACTCAAAAAATCTTAGAGCTAAAATGTCCTTAATAAATTGCCTGCTTCATTGCTTTAATTCTGCTATGGTTTATGCCATAGTAACCCAATCATAGTCTTAGTGCTCAGAGTTAAAATGATCTTAAGAGAAATTAATTAGTTTACGTATCAGGTAAAATTCATGTTCTGAAAAGTAATTGCCTTATAAAGACTCCCTAACTGGTGATAATTTATTGCATTTTTAAAACTTCTAAACATTAACTACATATAATACAACATCCTTAGTGATTCATTTCAAATTCTAACCCACTATCAAAATATTCTTATTTCTAGTGTTAGAAACCTCATTATTGATCTGGGTCAAAGCTGTGTTGTGTTGAATGATCTGTGTCAGCAGCGATTGAAATCAGGGCAAACAAAGTGATACAAACAACTGCCAGGATTGAGTCATGGACAGGCACTCTGAACAGGAGCAAGTATCTGAAAACAGAGGCGATTTGCATATGCAAACCAGATCCCAGGCTGTCAGAAGCAGCATGCCAGACATCCTCTAATTCAGAAGTCACAAAGAGTGTCAGGTAGTAGCAATCTGATACCTCGAATAATTTAACTGGTAGTGAAACTTCCTCTGTTGGCATCTGTGCTGGCAAACTGTCTCTGTTTGCTCTCAAACCAATCCCCTGCCTTCTCTTGCCTCGTGTGTTTTTATGGGAAACCCTTTTCCTCTGGCTTCTGAGTAGGTTGAGTCAACGCAAGACAGTTGGATAACTGGATGGTCAAGAGAAGACAGAAACTAGGATACGTCTCCCCACATCTGTGGTATATCCTCCATGGTTTCAGCTCCAATGGAAAGGTCCATTACGGTTCTAGTTTTCACCTGGTGTTTCAGGATCTTGTTCTATGATAACAGATGCTCCTCCCTTGGTAGCTCCAGTCCAGGGACTGCAGCCCCAGATGAACCAGACTAGCTTAACCTCACTTTGAAATAGTCTTTATTTTATTATGGGGCTATGTTTAATATAGGCTGTCTATGGGGGAAAAGAAGGAGGAGTTTGCTCTCTGTCATCAGAAAATTATCTCTGCCCTGGAATAAAGAAGCTTTAGGTGAGGAATTGCTATTAAGATATATTATAATAACTAACATTTGTACAGGAGAGCACAATTTACAAATACATTCACACATATTATCTGCAACTTACTGTGGGCTGATACATCTTATGTGCAAAATGCTAAAGTGATATTGATGTATAAGTCACATGTCATTTTATCATGCACATTTATTTGGAAACATCTGTGTTTGAAAAAAAAAAGAATAGCAGTTTCCTCTCTTTCTACTCTCTCTCAAAGCAGTCTATTTGCTTCTAGTGTATCTCTTTTATTTCTGAACATAAGTGATGACTTTGGAAGCTCATGAGATAAAGGTGATGACAATTAATAATCATTTCATATTCGAGGCTGTAGAATGATGAGAATCCACATCACACACATTGGAAAAGTTTGTACAATAATAGGGCTTAATCACAACCTAACCCTCCTAGACTGTTAGAAAAGTCCTCTCATATAAGCCATTCTTAATGACAGGAAATGTCAACATTTTCTAGAATGGTTAGCACACATTCTCACCAAATGTATTTTAACTCCGATTTATGATGGTACATAATCATGTCAAAGGATACAAAATAGCCAACATGAAGAATGAGTCTAGAGATCTAATGAACAACATGAGGACTATAGTCAATAAAATAGTATTATATTAGGGATTTTTGTTAAATAGGTAGATTTTAGGTCTCTTGTCACAAAAAAATTGTGACTATGTGAGATGTTAAATATGTTAATCTGCTGCACTATAGTAACCATTTTACTATCTGTATGTATCCCATAACATCTGGTTAAAAACCTAAATATACACAATAACATTTATTTAAAATAACACCCTATAATCCCCACATAGGATGAGGTAAAACATAAAGGACTACATGATTTTGAACAGTGTTTTAATTTTACAGACCCTAGGACTTTTCTTTTAAAATCAGTGTGTACATACCTAGTCAAAGACAGAAATAAAATATAATGTTCTTTCTGTGATTATGGCTCTTGAATTTTGGCACAAAAATATTATCTTTCTATAATTTCTTCTTGTAAATTCTTCTGATCACATTCACTCCCTCTCATATTTTCCAGAAATGTTTTCTCTATTACATGAGTTATTATATCAAGATACTCTAATCTTTATTTAAATATCTAGAAGGCAAGAGGTAGTAAAAGTGCTTATATCATGTTAAGATTTTTTTCATTTTTTTCTCTGTTTCTTTCATTTTATTTCTTTTCTTATTCAGTCTCTTCATCTGTGGTTTATTTGCCAAAAAACTGCATCTTGCTTTACGCATAGTCTATTAGCCTTCATCGACTACTAGATTTCTCAAAGTTCTATTTCCTTACAGTATTAAACATTTAGCAAATCTTCATCAGTATTGGCTGTGTCGCAACTCACTATTTGGCAAAGATATTAGAATTTTCTTACATTGATTTCTCACCATCCAACAACTTCCTTGCAATATTGGTTTATTAACACCAATCAGTTTAGATGTACCACTGAAGAGTTTCCCCTTAATAAAAGGAATTCCCAAATGAGCTAAAAAACTACTAGTAAGCTAAAACTAATTTTCTCTTTTGTCTTTAGCATGTGAATGTTTCTCTTAATACTCTAGCTGCATTTTCCTCTTCTGTTTTGAAAGTCATTGGTCCCATTGACAGACCAGTTCATGTGTGGTCCAAACCAGTGTTTCATTTTACTGGCTTTAGCAATATTGCTTCCTTTGCAAAAACATTTAGCTTATCTAGAACTGGTGATTCAATGCACAAGAAAAAAAATGTTATTACTAAATCAAATCTATCTCTTCTGGGCTCTTTTCCTGAAACTTAAAGTTAAAACTTGCCACATTTGAATTCCTGCACTTTAAATTAGTATTGTATTACATTATTCAAAATGTTTTTAATCAAAAGACTAAACTTCTTCCTCAACTTCAGTGCTTTTTTCACACAATGAATAAAAACTTTGCTCATCAGGATTTTTTTCCAAGTTGACATTCATGAACAAATGATATGTAAATGTTAATATATGTAAAACAAATTTTCAGCTGTTCAATTATTGAATAGTGTTTACACTTAGTTAGTTCATGTAATGAATAGTCATAACACTTCCCTTTAGCAAATAAGTTCTTTATAATTCAGTATAGTAGACACTTGGGAATTAGTTAAGCATTTTTGGGAATTGAAATACATGGCTTACATTAAATACTACTTTTATTCATCCGGATTACTGTTTTATATAGATATGCCACAAGACTAATCTATAAAAAGTATATAACGTGAAGGCCTCAGATGCACTATCATATGTGGCTTACCATGTTTTTTTGACGTTTTTAGAATTTCATGGCCCCTCGTGGTGTCTTACCCCAGCAGACAGAGGATTGTGTCAAGCCAATGAGAACAGATTCTACTACAATTCAGTCATTGGGAAATGCCGCCCATTTAAGTATAGTGGATGTGGGGGAAATGAAAACAACTTCACTTCTAAAAACGCATGTCTGAGGACATGTAAAAAAGGTATGGAAGATATTTTTCCCATGAATTCACCAGTGTTTGAAATAATAATTGCATTGAAATTATAAATGAATTTTATTCTATTAAAAATATCATGGAACTGTTCTTTTTATTATATGAAACAAAGTATTATTTAGCTAATAAATGCTCTATTTTCAAATAAATTTAGATAATATTGCTGGATATATAACTATATTTCCTCTTAATATGCATTCATAGAAAAAGAAGCAATTCAGGGCAAATTAAACGTGTTACTCATTTAATGTTTAAATACTAAGCATTCATTTTTAATGATTATACCAAAATACCTATAAGTTTTCTTATAATGCACAAAATTTTAACATATTTATTAATTTCCTCTGAATATAAAAATGATATGTTTATAGTAGAATGGAAAGAGTATGAAAACATAAATAAAAATCTTCTGTAATAATATCAACCGTATATAGTTATATTTATACTTTTTTAAACAAAGTAGCATGGATTTCTAACTGAAGATGAACTGTTAATAAAACTCAACCGCAAGCTTATCCATTTTTATTAACTCATATATGCAAAATGACTTCCTTAGAAATAGTGTGTTCTACACAAACATATAGGCAAATTAAAGGCTTTAAACTAATATTTTTGTTTGAAATATTAAAAGATAATTTGAGAAAATTTTAGATAAAATGCTCCATTGTGTTACTTTATCATACATAAATTTGTTACTCTTCCTTTTATAGGTTTCATCCAAAGAATATCTAAAGGAGGACTAATTAAAACCAAAAGAAAAAGAAAGAAGCAGTCAGTGAAAATAGTATATGAAGAAATTTTTGTGAAAAAGATATAAATTATACCCTGGTTTCTCTTCGGATTGAATAAATCTTTCGCCTTTTACTAAAAATTTCTGTGGAGAGGAACAACTCTGAGTTTTTGATCAATTTTTTGAGGCCTTGCTTTGGCAAGGCTATTAAAAAAATATAAATTTGTTATATTATTGGAACATTAATTCTACTAAATATTTTATATAGAATGTTTCACTATGATTTTCTATTTTTTCCTTTGCTAAAATACTTTAAAGGAATATGTTCATGGAGCAATTTTCTATGCTTATGGTAGTTGCTAGTAATACATTTGCACCAGAGTTTCTTTTCTAACTTGGTCAAATCGCTTGTCCTGGGTCTATAATTTATTAACTAGCTAATGTGAATTTACTATTCTCTTGATACTCTTCTAGCTATCATTTAATTACAAATTATCATACTGCTGGCCACATCAAATCAGTCCACTTTTTCCATTTCACTTGTTTTTTTATGATCATGTATATGATGATCTACTTTATAGCCTGTGACCACATAAAGAAATGCAGCAATTAACAGACAAGTACTTTTTGGGTTTCACCTCTGAAATGGTGACAAACATCCACTTCTGATAAAGATCACTGGATTGTGCATTTGGAAAGAACTGGTAATAATACAATCCTATTGTGTGTTTCCCTCCCTAGACATACTTTTTCTCCTTTTGTACTAACCAGTACTTCCATCAATATTGATCCAAACTCTCTTTGAACAAAGGACAGTCAACTCTACTTCATGTACCTGCCTGATTTTGGATTGGTTTAACTTTTTTGTGTTGTTTGACTATAGCCCATACTATCAGTCAAAATAATTGAATAATTATGTGTTAAATATATCTCATAAGAAGAAACTTTATGAAATAGAAACTTTTTAATGGCAATCAAAAGGCACTTTTTAATATGTGCTTCCTAATTTTATTGCTTGACAAAATTTTCTCTTACTAAAAATAGTAAGAATAATTAAACCTGATGAAATTTACTCATTTATCATTAGGCTTTGCACACTATGTAACTAGTAAATTATGCTCAAAAAAGTATGGTATTTCTATAGAAGAGAAAATTATTAGCAACGAAGATTTCTACTAGAAAATCCATGTGCTATTCACTCTCAGGGTTAACACTTCTCTGGAGTTAATTTACTAAATACAGACCTGTGTTTTTTCTCTTCTGAGCTATGTGCAGTCTGGCATCTCAGCAGCCTCCCAAACATGTTGGTTTCTGTGGTGTTCACCTCAAATTTCCCATTTAAATCTGAGCTTGTCATTTAGAAACAACTTATCACCTCATCCATTTGGTTTATCTTCATGGCTTCTCTCTAACAATAGTATTATAATTCTGACCGTTCCTCAGTCTTGAAAGTTTGAATTCAATTTTTCTTTCTTGTTTCCCCTCGTATACCACCTCTAACCAGTCGCCAAATTCTATTTCCTTTTTCAAAAGATTCATCCAAATCCTAGGCTTTTTACTCTTTACTGTATCATTTAAGTCATTATTGAGTTATTCCTCGAAATTTCTTGTATTTCTCCACTACTCACAATCCCCCAAAGACTCACTAATTGGTACTTAACCATACAACCCTCACCCCCACAATTTAATTTTGATATTTACTTTTGGATTTACCGACCATACTTTGTTTCATGACTACTTCAGTTTAGTGAAGAGCAGTCACTGTTCACTGATTATAATCTTAATTACTCAGCTTATTTATGCTGATTTCCTATTTAAAAATATGATCCTCTCCAGGCATTTCATCTGAAGTCAGAGTGCAGCTGCTGTCAGCTACAGAGGCACTTGTTTTAAGATGGAGTATGAAAAGTCCCAATGTATGATTCCAGATCACTTTCGACTGTGGCATAAAATGTTCAGATCGTTACCAATAGTGTCAATTTGTTTACCTTAAGGAAAATTTTATATCTTGGTTTAAAATGTTCAGAACATAAATAATTGCCTTAAATTGGGTCTTTGTTGTGGTATTTGAGATTTTTAGAAATCAAAAGCCCTTGTGAAATATGCTCTGTTGTCATTTATTTATGAATAGTAATAGCTTTAAATAAGTAACAAAATCTCCTTAGATCATGTGGCAAGTTGCCCCCAAGGACATACAAACAGCACATTGGTACATCAACTGATTGCTTTCTCCAACAATAATGATTGAGTTCATTGGTTCATTACTTAGTTAAGAAAGACATATACTGAGATGATTTGCAATGTATAATGCATGTGAATATTATTTTTACTGTGTTTTTAAAAGGGAAGTTCTTGATGGTATTGTCTTCCTTCATTTTGCATAATCAAATGCATTTAACTGTGAATTTTATATGAAATTACATTATACATTATATATGTGTATTTACCTACTTTGTTTATTCTCTGTATTCAAAATTAATGTGTCACGCTGAAAACTACTCAAATGATTTTATTTTTTACATAAGAAGTAAAACATAGTACCCTGAATAATAAAGTCTGATTGTTGTCCTCATAAACTTATTAGTACATAGAAAAGAATTTAGTGCTCTTTGTTAACTCAAAAATAGTTATCAAATTATAATTTTCTAATAATTCCTTTTTAATTTCAAGTATACATCCACGTATTATGATTTCTTATTTGTCAAGCAAATCAGTATGCTATGCCTTAACAATTCATACATTCTACATTTACTTTCCTACATATGTATTTCTACCAATTATTTCATATATAATTGTATAAATATAAACATGTATATTTACACATAAATCATATAGCTATACATTATATAAATAACTTTTGATCCTGACTATTGTAGTCAGCCTGACCCATCTCTGCACCAGAAGCAGGAAGAAAATGATACTGAACTAGCCAACTATTAATTGACTAGTTAATTAATATTTAGGGAATGTGTTGGTTCTTTCATCAGCTGCTCCTGCTCTTATCTGGTTTTTATAAAATTAGCATTTGTATTTATTTTTTCCAACTTCTGTCTTTCAGTTCTTTGTCAAAGACTTTAGCTTGGATGCATCTTAATTGCTTTTCCTGAACGCTGCTATATAGAACAGAAAACCCTGCTCTTGTCAGTGCCTCAGGCCCAGTCTCTGAACTACTTAGACGGTTCCTTGGCTAGAATTATTCACAGCACTTTTAAAGAGAGGATTTGGATAGTAGTGGTGAGTTGTGATTCATTTTACTAGTGAAAGAGAGAAGAGAGAGGCATTTTAACCATAGAACATAATAAATAAACAATGAATAAGATTTCTTTATCAGTTTGTACAAAGATTATTAAAATCCTAGTGCAATTAGTTCAAAACAAAGCAGAGATATACTTGAATAACAAAACTAAAAAGACCGTAGGTATTTGACTTTAGTATGGATGGATTCAGAGATTCATATAAAGTCATCATAACTCAGTCTATTCATGCTTCTTGATTTTGTTACCCAGTATATTTTGCCTCTAATCTCACAGGATTTCAAGATAATTTCTAGAATTTAAGGTCCACATCTTCCTTGGGTAAAGTCTTCTAGAAAAGTTTGAATTGAATTAAAGTCCCAGCTTCATGTTTATTGACCCCAAATGTCTTAAGGCCAGCTTTGACCCAAACACCATGTTTAGAGAAATATTGCTTTCTGATTGACTGGGTTGATTCACAAGTCCACTCCTAGACATCTGGTTGGTGTAAACACTATCTGAAACTTGGGATCTCACTGGCAGGGGCTGAGACTTGAGTAAGGCGAATGAGGTAATTGCCTCAGGCACAATATTTAAGAAGGCATAAAAATATCTCAGTAACAGAGATAAATAATACTGTAATACAGTCTTTTGTAAAAATATTAATTATAACAAACATTTATAATGAATAAAATATAAATTTTTTAAATGGTTGGATCAGTAACTGAGCCACACAGGGATCTGACAAAAGGAAAAACTAGTAATCAGGATAATTTATTATTAATTATAAAAATAGTTCAAATTTGAACATTGCTTAATATAATGAAAAAATTAACATTAAAAGTATAGGCTAAATTATTATTCTTTATAGAGAAAGAAAATCATTTCATTACTTCAACACTTGTTTCCTGATTTAAATATTAAGCAAACTAAAGAAGAGAGCTGATAATATGATGGTAAATATCAACCAGAAACATATAATAATATGCTTAGTGATAAAATTTTAAGAACATTTCCATTAAAGTCAGGAACAGGATCAAGATGCTCCCACTATGTCCTCTATCCATCATATTCAAGTAATCTTTAAGCCTTGTCAATGCAAAAAGATAAGAAAGAGAAATTAAGTATAAATATTATATTTTAATTATCACATAATATGTCATGTTGAAAATTCAAGAGAACCTAAAACACAATTAGAAATAACTGTAGCTCATTCAGCAAAATTGCTGTATTAAAGTTCAGCATATGAAGGCAATAGCATTTCTGTACACTACATCAAAAAATAATAGAAAACATGTACTAGCCACAATAGAACGAAATCCCTATGTATCTAACAGTAAATCGCATAAAAGATGATAAAAAAACTTTTAGAGAATAACCTCATATTGAAAATTCAAATATGTTATTGAAGGACATAAAATGAGCTAAATGTCTTTCTATTTAATATAACCTTTATAATGAATATATACAGAGAAATAGACAACAGTACTAGATTGTCAAAAAAATTCTTAGTAATTATAATGCAATAACTTTTTAAAGACAAGGAATAGAATAAAATTTTTTTTTAAAAAAAAAGCTCTAAGCTATAAAAGGAAAAAGTCGTAGAGATGGAAAATGGGCTAGAATAAATGAGAAAATTTGGCGATTAATTTAGGAGACCAACCTAGAAGTTATCAGAAGGTCCTGGAAAGTAGAAGAGATAAAATGGAGGGCAGGGAGCTCTTATAGAACAAAAGGACACAGGTTCCCTTTGCTGAAACGGTGTATTGTACCCTGCAAAGGAAACCCACCCAACACACTCCCTCTACACACACACACACACACACACACACACACACACACGAGATTTCAAATACTAGCAATGAAGAGAAAATTCTTAAAAGAACAGGGAAGAATGTAGAAGGATGAGTTACATACAAAGAAAGAGAAATAAAAAGGAATTTTACATCTCAATGACAAGAATGGAAGGAAGTCATAAGACAGTAGGACCTGGAAGTCTGGGGAATAAGGAATAGCTATTTACTTGTTACAAGCCCTTTCATACTAATTGATATTCCAAGTGTGTGTGTGTGCAGTGCTTTGCTGAAATATGAAAATTAATTAAATATATATGATGTTATTTAATGCTTTCACTTTCCACCAGAGGATTTGGGGAGAAGTTCTGCAGTGTAAACTAAGAGATAATGTTTTTTATACCAAAACTAAGATCAACTTGGTGGATGGATTTATTTCACATCTAATTTTTCTGGCCCCACATTTACTTACATTTAGAATGAGTGTTTTGGACTAGACTGCCTATGTATAATAGTTCTTCCAGTTTGGGGCATATTAAGATTTTATTAGAATACTGTGTTTAAAAGCATCCAATACCAACATATGGTAAGCCAAAAAATGTTGAGATGTTCTCTGATTAATAAACCAAAATTAACATTGACCAGACTCTGTTAGTAATATCCACATCCCTTCTAGTATAAGGTTGTCATTTACAGCAGTCTTCTCTATTCCTTTAAAACTACCCTATATTGAAGCAGCTTCCCATTTCTAAACTGACTACACCTGTAACTTCCCTTTTCAGTGCCTGATAAATTCGCAAATATCAAAAGATTTTATGGGAAGCTTTCAAGTTACTACTTTACAGGGGTCTCAAGTTACTTTATAAGATTCTAAACATTTTGGGCTGTTGACTAAACAAACTAGTCATTTATTTGTGACTAAAATACATTTTCTGTAATCATTAACTTTTTTCTCCTTCAGTATTTTATATGGATATATATATATAACATATATTTATATCCAGGGAAATAATACATGTGCATCTGATTTACATTAATTCATTAAGGTATTTCGAGCTCATGAAAAGTTTTGAAACAATTTTGAAAGTGTTTAGTGTCTTGTTTAATCATTCTTAAAAGAGCTAGCCAAATTTAGTTAAAAACAATTAGCTAGAACTCGATTTTTCTAGTACCACAATCTTTTATTTCAATCTACAATTTATTCTAATAAGTTTTAAACAAATCCTAATTGTAGCCCAAATCAACCCATTCCTGTCAACATTACTGATGTGTTGCTGTTCTTCATTAATTGTGAGAGAACATCAGCCAATTCAGTTAATGAACTTGAATGTCTTTGGGGTTTTAATCTGTATTTAATCTATATTTTCACAAAGAGTGTGCTTCTAATTTACAGAACTCTCTTTCTAAGTTGTAGGTGCTCTGAAGTTAGAAGCCAGAGGAAACTGCTACTTCCTTCTTTTTAGTCCATTTTTTGGAAACAGAAAGCAAAAACTTTGACTTTCCAATAGACTTTCTTTCTTTCTTTTTTTTAATTACTCCCCGCTGTCAATGCAATGTCTCACAAAATTTATAAATCATCACAGGGAAATTTCCAGAGAGTTCCAAAATGTGAACAGCTGTGAGCTACCTAAATGATATAGCTTGCCAAGAAATTGCTACTCCAAAAATGAAGAAATAAATACCATATTTTACTCAAAATATCTGCCACTTTTCAATGAGAAAAATCTTTAAAATTGTAAATCTAAGTGCTTTATATGTTAAGAAACTTTGTATTTAACTCTTTACATGTTCCTTTTATCTTTCTTCCTCACACAAACATGCAGAATTTAGTTACTGAGAAAATCCTTAAAATCCAGTGCATCCTGCAGCTTCTCTCATCCCTGCTGGGTGCCAATAAACCGTCAGATGCCAATGAAGAATACATTACAGATTATGGAAGACAAAATCAAATGCCAAATCAAATATAATGATAAAGAAAGAACACAGATTTTGTATTCAGATCAACTTAGATTTGGGTTCAACAGACCTTCATGTCTCTCACCCTCTGTTGCTTTGTCTGTGAAATGGTTGTGCAGATGAATGAGAACATACGTGTAAAGGGCTTGGCAAGGTCTTTGCAGCCTCATAAGGATTAGATAAAATGGTAGTGACTGGCATTACAGATTAATGAATAATTAATGTTTCCAAGTTTTAGAATATAGTCTCTGAGCTATAACAAGAATTATTTAAATAGGAAAGGCAATTAAAAGTTAAAGTAGGCAGTTTTAGGCAAATTTGCTAAGGTAATCTTATAAAATGAGAAATGAGCATAAATATAAAGTGGTTTTTTACTGTTAACAAGATTGAAGAAAATGTAAAGAATTATATATTAGAAAATTTAGTAAATTTTGTAATAATTTGTTTTTGAGATAATTGCCTAAGAAGTACTAATGATATTTTTAATACGTAAACTTCTATAGCATGGGTAAAAGGGATAAAAAATCAGTGGATTGTTCTTTTTATTTCTCTAACAAATCTATATAAAACTCATATTAAAATATTTAAATATGTCTTATATTTCTAAGAAATTTTTAAAGTTTAAAAAATGAGCACCATCACTCCTGTGTCATCTTCTCAAATATTGGGAAACCTACATTATTATCCACATGTGAACAATATTGGAATGTATGATCCAGAAACCGGAATACAAAATAGAAAAATAACCACGCCAGTGGTTGATGTTTTAATGTAAACTTGCTGAACATTGTGCTGTGTTTTCCTATTTTGCTAATACTCACAATTTTCTTTTTCTTAGTGTGGAATTATCTGAGGCCCCAATAACTGGTATAATTTGCCTTATTGTTCATATAGTTTTCTTCCAAAAATATCTGAAATAGTTTACCAGATTAAATATTTTACAAACAATGGAAAATTGAAGTTAACATGTTGTAAAGAAGGAGGACAAGTTTAATATGCAAACACCTTAAGTTTCAAGTTCCAGGTCTACCAATTTCCAGTTGTGTAAACTTACTAAGATTCTGTTCCTTCATCTAAAAAGTGGAAATAAAATTTTCATACAATTAAATAAAGAAAATGTTAAAAGAGTATAGCATATTTCTGGGAAAAATGCCAGCTGTCAACAATGCTACTTTTCTATCTCAACTTTCCCTAAATTAAAACAGAGACCCAGCATTGCTACTAGATATTGTTAGGTACTTAACAATATTGTCATTGCCTACATAATAACGTTTTGATCTATAATGAACCGAACATATGACAATGGTCCCATAGATTATAATAAAGTGAAAAGTTTTCTATTGCCAAGTGATGTCGTAGCTGTCCATAATATCATAGCACAACACATTATTCATGTGTTTATGATGATGCTGGTATAAATGAACCTACTGCACTTCCTGTTGTATAAAAGTAGAGCACATACAATTACATATAGTACATAATACTTGATAATGATAATAAATGACCATGTTATTGGTTTATGTATTTATTATACTATAGTTTTAATCATTATCTTACAGTGTCATCCATCTACTTATTTTAAAAAAAATTAACTGCAAAACAGCCTCAGGAAGGGTTTGTAAAGAGATATTGCAGAAGAAGGCATTGTTATCATAGGAGATGAGAGCTCTATGCATGTTATTGCTCCGAAGACCTTCCAGTGGGACAAGATGTGGAGGTGGAACACTGTGATATAGGTGATCCTGACCCTGTGTAGTCATAGTCTAGGGTGTGTGTGTGTGTGTGTGTGTGTGTGTGTGTGTGTGTGTGCGTGTTTATGTGTGTATAGCTTAGTCTTTAACAAACAGATTTTAAAAGTAAAAAAAAAAATAGAAAAAGCTTAAAGAATAAAAATATAAAGAAAATATTTTATACAGCTGTACAATGTGTTTTAAACTAAGTGCTATTACAAAAGAGGAAAATTAATTTTAAAAAATTAAAAAGTTTATGAAGTAAAATAGTTACAGTAAGCAAAGGTTAACTTATTTTAAAAAGGAAAATATTTTATCTAAATTTAGCATAGCCTAAGTGTACACTGTTTATAAAGTCTAAAGTAGTATTCAGTGATGTCTTAGGCCTTCACATTCACTCACCACTCAATCACTGATTCACCCAGAGCAACTCCTACTCCTACAATCTCCATTTATGGTATATGCCTTATACAGGTGTGCCATTTTTTATCTTTTATACCATATTTTTACTGTATCTTTTCTATATTTTGCTATGTTTAGATACAAATATTTATCATCGCATTACAATTGTCCACAGTATTCAGTACAATAACATGCAGCCTAGGAGCAATAGGCTGTACTATGTGGCCTAGGCGTGTAGTAGGCTATTCCATCTAGGTTTGTGTAAGTATGTTCTATGATGTTTGCACCTAAACAAAATCACCTAACAACATTTTTTCTCAGCATGTACCCCCAACATTAAGCAACATATGACTGTACCCCCATTAATATAACCCCAAATTGGATTTTTATGTATTATTACAATTAATCCAAAAAGAGAGTTCTTTCAACTGTAATTTTTTTTATTTTCTGAATATTCAAAAATACCATGAGAAATGAATTTTATGGGTATCACTTATAAGGGACTATGGTTAACACTGTAGACATTAAATTAAATTACTGCCTTGCAGAAATGCATAAAAACATTTCCTGTGAAAAGTTTTTTACTTGTCTCTTTGCCCCAACCTCTAGAACCACTAGAACAAGGATTTCTAGAATTATATGACCCATTGCACACAGAGTAAGATACAAATTCCTTACTACAATCTACATGGCCCTACATCCCATGTCCTCATGTATTCATGTGGGGCTCTCTTCTTGTTCACTGGTCTCCAAGCTCCAGTAATAATCCAGGTACATCACTTGAACAACTTTTATTTACCTGTAATGCTCTTTTTAGTAGACTCTGTTTTGGAGTCCCTCCACACACCCTTTTAAAATTGATGTATAACATTTATTAATTTTTATTTGGTGCATGTAGCATTTTGTTACATGTGTAAAATGTGTAATGATCAGGTCAGAGTATTTAGGGTATCTATCACATCAAGTATTTATCATTTCTGTGTGTTAGAAATATTTCAAGTCCTCTCTTTTAGCAATATCAAAATATGCAATATATTGTTATTGATTACAGTCACCCCTTATTCTGCTATTGAACACTGGAGTTTTTCTTCTTGTATTTAACTGTATGCTTGCACCTCTTAACCAACCTCTCTTCATACCCCCACTCCCATACACACAAGCCCTTCCCAGCCTCTGGTTCTTGCTTTTCTAGTTTCTAGAGGTGTATCATAAGATTATTTATTTGAAATCTTTCTACTCTTTTAATGCAGTCATTTACTGCTGTAAAATTCACTCCTTGCACTGCTTTTACTGTATCCCAATGGTTTTGGTATGTTGAGTTTCCATTTTCATTTTTTTCAAGAATTTATTTTTATTTTCTTCTTAATTTTTTCATTGACCCAATGATCATTCAGGAATGTGTTGTTTAATTTCCATGTTACTTGTACAATTTCCAAAGTTCCTCTTATTATCAATTTCTAGTTTTATTCCATTTTCATCTGAGAAGATACTTGGTATGATCTTGATTTTTAAAAATGTATGGAGACCTGTTTTGTGGCCTAATACAAGGTCTATCCTGGAGAATGTTCCATGGGCTGATGAAAAGAACATGCATTCAGCAGTTGTTGAATAAATGTTTTGTACATGTCTATTATGTACATTTGGTAAAAAGTGAAGTTTAGATCCAATGTTTCTTTGTTAATTTTATATCTAGATTATCTGTCCAATGCTAAAAGTGGGTTATTGAAATCCCCAACTATTATTGTATTGTAGTATGTCTCTCCCTTTAGATCTACTAATATTTACTTTATATATCTGGGTGCTTTCATGTTGATTACACATATATTTAGAATTGTTATGCCCTCTTGCTGAATACATCCTTTTGTCATTATGTAATGACCTCCTTTCTCTCTTTATACTTGTTTTGACTGAAAGTTTGTTTTACCTGATATAAGTGTAGCTACTCCTGCTCGAGCTTGGCTTCTGTTTATGTGGAATATCTTTTTCCATCCATTTACTTTTAGTCTATATCTATCTTTGGAGTGAAGTGAATTTCTTGTAGGCAGTATGTAGTTGTTTTAAGTTTTTATATTCATTCAGCCAGTCTATGTCTTTTAAGTGAAATTTGAATCTGTTTACATTCAAAGTTACTGTTGATATATGAGGATTTACTCCTGTCATTTTGTTATTTGTTTTTTTTTTTTTTTTTTGGTTGTTTTGTATATTCTTCCTTTCTATCTCTTGTTTTTTTGTTTTTGTTTTTGTTTTTATCATTGCAGCTTGGTGGTTTTCTGTAGTAGTAACATTTGAATCATTTCTCTTCTCATCTGTGTATTTGCTTTACCAGTGAGTTTTATATTTTTGTCTGTTTTCATGATATCAGATATCACCCTTTTGCTTCCAGGTATAGGAATCCCTTAAGCATTCATTTCAGGGCTGGTCTAGTGGTGATGAATTCATTCCAATTTTGCTTGTCTTCTTTACTTCTTCATTTATGAAGAATAACTTTGCTGGTAGTTTTCTTCTCGCAATACTTTGAATATATCATCCCATTTCTCTTGGCATGTAAGATTTCTGTTTAGAAATCTGCTATTAGTCTGATGGAGATTCCCTTATATGTGACTAAATGCTTTTGCTGTTTTTAGATTTCTCTGTCTTGGACTTTTGACAATTTGACTGGATGAGCTGTGGAGAAGATGTTCTTGAAATGTATCTATTTGGAGATCTATTAACTTTCTGGGCAAGATCTAAACTGGGAAATTTTTAACTATTATTTCATTTAATAGATTTTCTATGCCTTGATCTTGTCATCTTCTAGAATACTCAAAATTTGTGCATTTGATCACTTTATTGTGTCCCATATATCATGTAGGCTTATTCATTCTCTTTAATTCTTTTCTTTCTTTCTTTCTTTCTTGGTTATTTCAAAAATCTGTATTCAAATTCTGAGATTATTTCCTCTCAAATATATTTTTCGCTTCATGTATTGAATTCTTCACTTCCAAGATTTCTGCATGGTTCTTTTTATAATATCTCTCTCTTTGGTGAGGCTCTCACTTATATACTGAGTTGTTTTTCTGATTTTTTTGTATTGTTTATCTGTGTTCATGTGTATCTCACTGAGATCCTTTAGTATTATTAATTTGAATTATTTTTCTGGCATTTCATCAACTTCCTTCTCATTGGAATCTGTTAGTGGAAAATTATTGTGCTCCTTTGGAGGTATCATATTTCCTTGTTTTTTCACGTTTCTTGTGTTGATATCTCTGCATCTGGTTTAACAGTTGCTTCTTCCAATTTTTTGGATTGACTTTCATAAGGGAAAACATTTCTCTGAGGATGTACCTATAGTATTGTTTGGGTTGGACACTTTAGCTTTGATTCTGAGTGTATGTGGTAGTATAGTCTCTGTATGATTTCCTTGGCTGTAAATAGCATCAATGATATTTGAGATTTCCTCAGTGGCTTAACTTACAGTTATTAGTGGAGACTGTGGTGAAATTTTGTTGGGGATGGGGATGCCAGGTGAGCCAGTCTTCAGGACCCGGTTATGGCAGCAGCAAGCTAAAAGTGCCTGTCCTTGGGCTTCCAGTAGGTACACATGGACACCAATGTAAGTGGGTCCAGACAGTCTGATTCTTAGACCTCCAGGTGGCTTTCTCTGATGCCAGAAGTGGCATCGGTGGGCCAGGTGGGCGTGTGGGCAGGAATTGGTGTTAGTGGTGGCTGAGATGGAATGGGCAGGCCAGTCCCCAGGTCCCCAGGTGTGTGTGAGCAGGTGCTATCTGTGGCAATAGCAGCAAGGTAGTGGGCCCATATTAAGCCCTTGGGAGGATTATGCAGACACCAGTGCTGGTGGACAGGGTTGGGCAATACTCAAGCCCCCAGGTGGAGTGCTTGGGCACAGGAGTGGTGTCATACATCTTTTATTAAGCTGATGAACTCATCTCTCATTTGCTGAGACTATTGGCTGCTAACAGCTCCCAGCTGTATCCTTCATCAGACAAAAGTCTTCAGCTGATGGCAATCACTCTCCCCAGAAAATATTTTCCCTTTCCCCTGGTGATTCATCAAGGACAAACCAATAAGTAGCAACTGAAGACAGAACTCCTTGCTTCAAGGAAGGACAATTCTGAAATGCAGTTTGTGCTTCAGAGCCCTACTTGTGTGGATTAGGTCAAATACAAATTTTAACTTAGACCGCATGCTTGCTCACCTCATTCTTCTTCTCAATCCTGCTTCCTTCCCTCCCTTGTTGCTTGCTTTTTTCTAAAGTCTAAAGAGCAAAACCTCAACAAATCACTTGCACCCAAATCCTTCTCTCAAGCTCTGCTTCTGGGAAGCCCTATCAAGAATATACTTACTTCTAATCTATGCAAAGCCTCTTATTTCTTCCTTTTTCAATTTCAACATAATTGTTACCTTCAGAGAAAATTCTTTTCTACAAGAGGCAGGTTATCCCTACATTCTACCTTTTTATCTACTCAGTCCTGGTCTGTTTCAATTATTGAAGATATTGCTTCTTAGCAATATAGAGCAATATGAGCAAAAATAAGTATATTTTTCTAAATGTCCACCTGAGGGCAGACAGTATATTCCTTGAGAACAGGGACTATGTCCCTATTACCAAATTTTGTATTACCAGTATCTATCCACATGTTTGGCACATGTAGATGATCAATTAATATATGTTCGATGGATGACTATGGTTCAGAAACCTTACTTTTTGATGATAAAAATGTTTATAGAGATAGATCTTGGAAGTAATTAGTATGTATCAAATACTCTTTCTCTCAAATGTCAGATGTATTAGGCCAGAGCAGGATTATAGACAATTAATGATTGATTTTTTTCTAATATATAGGGATAGAACAAATATTTTTCATGATTGGATATAGCAAGAGCTTTCAGATGTGAGAGATACTTTTCACTTTGTTGTGAGTTTTTGAAGATCTTCTTCATATTTCTGATAAGATATATAGACATTAGTCCACTTTAGCCTAGCCATGGGCTTCAGAGTTGCCTAGCTTTGAATCATATACATACATATGATTGAATCATATATATGTGTATGTATATACACACACACAAACACACACACATACACACACATACACACTGGAAGACAAAAGATGTTATGTTATTTAATTTGTACTTTTTGAATAATTTATATCATATTTTAACATTTATTTAGTGATCAATTGCCTTTGCACTTAATATTTCACGAAGCACATACTATTTTCACTGTATATATTACATATAGAATCTTGAATTTGTATAATCTATGATAAGTACCCGCCCATTATACCCATAGTTATCAAGTGCATCAGTGCATGAGAAGGTTTTCTTATAAATCTTCCCTAGTTGTTGACATCTTACATTAAAGAAAAAGAGACATAGAATTTCATTTTTATTCTGATCAGAGAGCAACTCTTTGTAATTTGAGAATGTTTAACACTAGATGGCAGGATAAGACTATAAATACCCAAGTCCTCAAAGCTAAGTATGAAAAGAAGGTTCTTACACTTTCTCAAAGGTATTAAGCATTTCGAGGCAAATACATCGTATTATTCTTTAATGTATGCATTATACATCATTCCACATTCCTTTATATTTAAAGCTTCCCTGTGTTTACAGAGTGATTTTAAACATGATTGAGTTGAAGAAAAACATAAATAATACTTTTATAAGTTATATTAATATGATGATAGCTGAATGAAATAGTTGGTTAGTACTGAAAAAACATTAATACTATTTAGCATCTTTAGAACTTCATGATTAAATTATTTAAGCAAAATATAGAACTTGGTCCTTTAGTCAAATGTCACTTAAATCAAATGCCTAAATGCAAATTTAAATAAACTTTTTATTTTCACAATCAAGATTGATATTCAGAAAATAAGGAGCATTTCAGAAGAAATTCACAATAAATGCATATCCAGAATTCAAAGGGGTGCCTTTTTCAATGCCAAGTAGAACTATTCTAGAAATAATACCTGTTTTAAACTCTTCTGGGAAAGGAGATTCAGGTTTCCCAAATGAATTTTTCATTTACTCACTCTTAGTATTTATGTACCATTTGTCAGTGCTAAATGGATAAATATAACTAGGTTGACCATATACTGCATAATTTTTGTCCATCCCAGAATACTTTTGAGCATAGGAATATAAGTTAGGACTGCCCTAGAAAACTGGGACATATGATCACCCTATTGAAGGTGTTTACCCTCAGGAAGTTTATGTTATTCTCTCATTTAATTCTGCTGTATTTTAAAAATCCACTTTTACTTAGTTCATAGCACAGCTTGTTTGTCAGTGTTAGCTGTTTATTCTAGCAATAATCACCACTCAAACACTCATGAATATCTGTAGGATAATATTGAGTTCCCCGGGAGATCCAAATCTATGAGAACATAATAAAAATAAAAGAAAAAAGAAAATATTAGCCAATTTTTTTGTTATTTGATTCTTTTAAGAAAACACATAATAAAATACTGGAAGAAATACTATATATTGGCTGTAAAATAGTTTTATTTATCTGTATAGGTACCTGATATAATGACTGCTAATTTTCAGTTTAGTTTTCTACGCTTTTCAAATTCTTATTCATAGTAAATATTTTTAAAGCAACATTATAATTTCCTGTACAATGATAATTGTGTGCACAATTAGAGTGAAAAATAGTCTCTTTGATTTTAGTTATACACAATTGCATATTCACTCTCAATGGCCCAGCCATTATATACAGATTTTTTTTTTTTACAAAATACAATTTATTTTGATTCGTTTTGAGAAGTAACTTGAAAAATGCTAACAGCAATTGCTAGGTAAAATGACAAAAGATCAGGTCAATGGATTTCTTTGCTAGGAGAATTTTTTGGTTAAGGATTATAAGAATTATGTGTATCTCCTCAAATTATTGGTGAATTTTTAATAATATAGTTTACACATAATTTTGTATAAATTATCCCCAAATATACATAATGCCTTTCGGACAATTAAGAACACAGAGAAATTATTAATTCATAATATAATAACTGAAATACTTCATAGAAATCATTTTTAAAATGCTTTTTATTTTGACTCCTTGCCCTCTCACCAGGGAAGTTCCATTTTTAATGTTTCATGTAAAGTGTTGTGTTTTATTTTGTTTGTTCTTGTGGTGAAGTCATGCTTCAAGGCAGTATCCACACAAATTCAAAATAAGCGGTCAGTTTGGTCAGTAGAAACTAAATTTGTCAAACCACATTTTTGGTCTGCTTTAACTAACATAGTCAATATAAACAGTAATCTAGAGACTTTTGCACTTCCCTCCTCCTGATTCTGAGTCAATGTGCATTTCTCATGGGAACCAGCACTCCCTGTTGAGAGACTATGGTGCTGTAAGCCTTACATGAGACCACAAATACAGGCACAAATTTGCATGTAGGATTCCTAGATGAAAAACATGTCACTGTTTATCATTTTATACACTGTTCCATACTTCCACAGAAAACCTTACTGATGGTACTCTTCATCATTACATCTAGATGTGGTGTCGGCAGCTAATTACACAGAATTTAGCACTTGCTTCTTTATGTGCTAGTCAATCTGTGCTGTAAATGACTAGATAGCAGGGCACATCTTATTTTTGTTTAAAGCACAACTAGTACATGATCTAACTCAAAATATAGGTTTGATTACCACTTACTAAATTATTGAAAGGGGCTTCAACGTCTTCTGGAGAATGATTACAATACATAGATACATATAATTATGTCATGCACGAGGCTGAATTAATGTATTGATTAATGCCACATTGGCTCAGAATCACCTCATTGATTATGGAAATATTTTCATTTAGTTCTGGTGTAGTTTTCCAAATATTTGTTGTCATGACTCCATGTGTATTTGAGAAGTTTCCATGATCTGTCTTTTCACTTGCCCCTGAATAACTTAGTATACCCAGAATAGCTACCTGGAAGTCCCTGTGCCATTTATTTTTTCTGAAGCTTATAAAATGGCAACTCTTAAGGATCAGATTGCTGAGATGCTATATTCCTGTTATTTCTAAATAAGGCTTATGGATGATATTAATAAAAAATTATCTACAAGTCTTCATGGACTACCACCATGGGCCTATGTGCCTAATCAATACTTTAAATATAAATACTATGACTTCTATTAGATTCCCTCATTAAATATAGCACTTGATATATAGTAGAAGAGATTTTGCTCTGAATTTCAAGATGGGAGCACCAACCCTAAAAAGCTTTGGCAAGATCATGGCAGAAAGTATAAGAACCAGAACTAGAATTTCTAATCTCTTGGTGCAGTCCCAATACTTTCTGCTTGCTTCTTAGTGACTCCGCGAGCAGTATACTAGCTCCACATCAGAATTCAATAAAGTTTTCACCTAGGAATAGTCATATTTGTTTTCTGATTACAGAGTTATTGTTTGCAGAGCTTGTAATAATTTGGCTTTTCTTCTCATGGGCCTATAAAAACAGCTCAAAAAAAGGTCCAGCTCAACAGCCCCCTAAAACAAAGCAAAACCAATCCCTTATGTCAAAATATAATATTCCGTAACATCACAATTTAATTTCTCTGGTTATTTTCTATCTCCCTATAACTGCACTAGTGTAACTCAGTTTCTTGTAAGTCTTTTAACTATAATTAATAGAGATTAATATGTATCCTATTTTTAGGTATGTATTTTCTTATTGACCTTGATCCTATTGGTCTTAAAATCAAAGATCATGTAATAATTTTCTTCCATGATTCCAGATAATAAAAATGTCAACAGGAGTACCCTGCTTCAGATACATGATATTCCTTAATTTATGTTCCCTTTACCACCTTCGTTAGTCTATAAGGAGTATGGGCACTTCATTTTGTTTTTGAATTGTTGTAACTTAACTATTTCTCTGTGCTCTGACCTTAATTTACTAAGAATTCAATGATCTTCACAATATCTTATCTATTTCTAAATATTATGAAATTTGTTGATTCAAAGTCTTAGAAATAAAAGTGATTTTAGGTATTGTTTGATCCATCTTTTCTAGTTTACAGATGAGAAAATTTACATCCAGATAAGTTAAGTGACTTTTAGTGCTGTTTAAGTTTGAGGGGTTATAACAACTGTTGCACCTCACACATTTACCATATTATAAAAAATGATAAATGCATTTCAAATTTACAATTTTCTTCTCTGATCATATCTAATGATTTATTAAACGTTCAGAATAAATTAAGTTTTGAGATAAAACTTTTTCTAAAAAATTAAAGTATATTATATATTTTGTATTGTTTCATAATATTATATTTATAAAATATCTACATTTTCTGTAAGGCTATTATGAGATAAAAATATCATAGTATCAATTATTTTTTAGATTTTAGATGATGACATAATTATATAAAATATTTTAAAATATGTGCAACTATTTTAAAATTATTAATTATTCTCAAAAGGTTATTTCTCTAACATATATACTTAAATATATATTAAGAAAAACTCCACACTCTATACACACACACACACGCACAATTACTTTATGACATGTACACACACATACTATGTCATGAAGAAAGTAAAACTAAATATTTAAAAGCTATAGGATAAAGTTTCTTAATCTAATTATGAAAAGGAACATCTGATTATCGTAGTTTCATATTAATAAGAATCAAATCACAGAATTATTATGTATATAGTTAATTGAGGGCGGCTCTTTAATTAAAAGACATGTTAGATAAAATTTTTCCTGGATGCTTTGTAAACTAATTCAACACAGACACACACACACACACACACACACGCACCCACACACACACACACCCACTCACTCCTTTGATTCTTTTTGCAGAATATTGCATTCAAATTTCCTTCAAATCACAGGCAGCTCTGTTTGGCAAGTTCTAACAAAACTCAGTCAAGATGAAGAAAGCAAGCCAGCTTTTACTGGTAACAATGTATTCACACAGCCTGTGATCTCTGTCTGTTCAGGCTGCTTCTTGCTCTTGTCTCAGAATAGGAAAGGAGAGCAGCTTTCCTGGGGTATGCTATTTGAGAAAGAAAGTAACCTAACACTAACAGCAGGCGGGGTCAGAGTGATGTAACAGGAAGCTCTGATGTTTCCCTTCTGCTGCTGATCACTTACAATCTGACAACACTTCTAATCTACTCAGAACAACCCCTCTCTCCAGCAGAGTGTCACCTCCTGCTCTAGGACCATCAAGCTCTGCTAAGTGGATCTCATCCTGCCTGCAGGATCCTATTGCAAGGCTTTCACTCTTCTCCTTGCCTGAGGGTAAATCTCTTCTGCTGAATCTCAGAAAATCAAATTCCATCCTGAGAATATTTTACCAAGAATTTCCTTAGGAGCTGTGCTGGGTAAGTGCATTATTCAAAATACATATATTTATCCTGAGTAGCATTCTCACGTAGTTTGACAATGTTTCTGCTATAGTAAATAGCATTGAAATGATGTTGAAACATAGTCTCATTTATTTCACGTATTAGAGAAACTACAGCATATTACCCCAAAATGCACATGAAATCTATTACTACTAGATGATAATATTTACAGTGGCATTCTAGAAAATAAATTTAACAAGCAATAAAAATCTAAATGGATTAAAATGCATATTTCTGAACAAACGTCTTAATCAGAGAAGAATGCCTTTAAAAATTAGTTCTACTATTAACTAAGCTTGAATCTTGACAGCTGGAAAACATTTTATCCCCAAGTAGGGTCTTTAAACTTTCCATATAATAAGTATTCTAAGAAAGGGGTAAAAGAATAACTACTATGGGGTCTTGGAGTCTCATTCACTCTCCGGGTGAACAAAACGCCGAGTTTTAAAATACAGTAATCACTTTGGATTTATTATATCTGCCTTCTATTTGCCTTTCACCTCTATTTACACATATATCTCTAATTATTGAACTAATGGAATTTTCATTGTTCGTTGTTGCCAGATGTGTTTAAATCTCTCTTTTGCTAATCCTGAACTGTTTCCGCTGTATTTGGATCATGGAGTCAGCTACAAAGAAAAAAACCTAGACTTGAGAAAATGCAGAGATTGTTACAATGATTTTGAATTTCAAAATCTTTAGCTAAGAGAATACTTCAACTTGACTGGTATTCCTCTGCAAGCTTTTGGGGGAGGGTATAATATCAAGATATCTGTGGACAAAAAAATATAACAGAGTTTTCCCAAGCAAGCATGTTAGATTATTAAACATAAAAATTAAAAGATGTATTAAAAAAACTATTTCCAGGATAAAACTTACTGAAATGTTGAGATAAAACATCTGTTAATGCTCATTCCAATAGTACAGACTGTCTTGAACAATTTAAGAGACTAGTGTCTACTTAAAAAGTTGTATAGAGATATCACAAGTTTGTTGCCAAAGAAAGCTAGATGTCAGATTTGAGTTCAAATTATGTTGATTGACATAATTTTTAAATTATATAGCTTCTTACTTAAATGAAATTATACTCTGCAAGATTCCTTCAGTGGAAGCATCCTGTACTTAATCACCCATAATCTGACACTTCAGCAGTAGACTGCAAACATCCTGAGTAACTCCTTAGTAATCTTCAATTCAGTTTTTCCACAGATTTCTCAATATAATAAAAACTTTAATTAATTCTTACATTTGTGATTCTTTAAAAGTATTGTGGCTGATTTCTATCTCTTTTCAATCTTTAATTATAGTGAATTCCCTGATATATGGAGAAAGGGGAAAAGTGTTTTTAGGGTGTGATTTTGAATAGCCATTATATACTTGGGAGAGAAAGTGGAAACAACACATTAAATAACTCAATGCCATGGGTTAGTAACAAATATTAAAACAACATTCTTTTTAATTCAAATTATTTTCTTAAAGGAGGTACCATATTAATATTATGTATTATAATGAGTAACTCCCCTAACTTCTCTAATTTTTCTTTAATTGATAGCCTCAAACCCATATTTTCTTTGCATCATTTAATTAAATATTTATAACTGTACTAATAGCATGGTTTGTTATCTGTATTTTCAAAAAGTACTGTTGAAAAACACTAGACAATGAACACTGAAGGTCATTAGGCAAAGACATTATTTGAGGAAGTAAGTGGAAGTTTGAAATAAAAATTTATATTATTATATTCTAAAATTGTCTTTCTTTAATGAAATGAAAATATCGGAGTACCAATGCAGTAGGCTTTTAGCCATAAAGAAATTAATTTACTTCTCTAAATGATAGTTCCCTGTAGCATCACAAAACCAATGCATTGAGTCTGCGGTCAGTTCTAAATATGTAAAAGGAAACACGGAATTGAGAGATTATATGAATGATGTGAGCTGAAATATGTTTTACCTGAAATATTCTATTTCCTAAAGAGATATGCTTTAGGTTATGTTACAAGATTTTTTCTAATTTATTTTACTACATGTCAAAGCATTATTTTAAAACATAAAATATGTGGATATTTAGACTATATAAAACTATTCATTCACTTCAAAAAACTTGGAATAACAGAAAAATTTTAAAAATTAAAACAGGGTCTGTAATTTTAAAAATTAATATAAATGCATGACCAAGATGTATATGCTTTTTTCACTGGTGATTCCCAGGCTATAATGACATTTCAATGGAGTCAACACCTGGCATATTTATGAGAACATTTACATTCACCTGCATATTATATTTTCATGAGTAACAGAAATAAAATCTACTAAAAAATTCAAAATAACATTAAGAAAAAAGATTTTTTTGTGCTTTATAGATTATGTGGAAAAATTATTTGATAAATATGCAAAAAAGTGAACTTCAGTTAATAGCACTATTATATATTTCTAACTTAGACCATATTTGGAACAATTATAAAAATATTTTATAATCAATTTTATCTACATGATTAAAATTTGATAGCACTTAATTTTTAAGAGTTGTCTTAGACCTTTGTAGGAAAAATAACAAATAATTTTTAAAGGATCAAAATATATATTCACTAAACAAAACTTATTTCATACTCTATATATGACTTTAAATTCAGCTTGAAAAAATAATTCTCTTTTTAGAGATATAATGGTTATGGTGTCAGCTTTTTAGAATACAAATATATTCCAAGAACCTTATTAGAAGTCTTGAGCTTTATTGCTTATCTTATCTTTGTTTGGGATTCAGAGAAGCTTTTAACCCATAATCATAAGCTTTTAACCCATAATCATTTCATTGCAATGGTGCTAATGAAAGGCACTCTTAAGAGAGTCAAGTTTGTAGCACATCTTAGTTCTTGACTTAATCAGAATTTTAGAGAATGCACTTAAGATGGACACGTATTTAAAGGCTTTCTCTATGTCTGGTTTTGAAGTCCATAGTGAACTATTTATATAAGTATTCATAACTTCTCAGGAATACTCTCTTTTTCTACCAAAGTACTTGTACCATGCTGCATTACAAATTATTTGAAGAAATCTTCTCATTTAATATATAAAAATATTGTGATACAATTAGGTGGAAAATAAAAATTTACCGGAAATATTAGGTAAGGTCTACATACTAACCAGACACTTCATCTTTTCCATTTAATTCCCATGGTCATTACTGTCCAAATTCTTTCATCAACAGCAGTTATACAACTCAAAGTGTCCAGATAGTTTTCACAAATAAGTTGGTATATAATTTTGAAAATACGTGGTCTTAATTAGTGTAAAATTGAAGAAATAATAGGTAGAATACAATTACTAGTGAAATTTAGATTATAAATATTAAGCTATCATGATTTAAAAAAAAAGAAAATACACATTAGAAATGTGATAATAAAATCAACAAAACCAATTTAACTAATAGGAAATATACTTTTATTCCATTGCAATTCCAATTTAAACATAAGTCCCCAGTAAGTCCAGTTTATATTTTTTGTCTAATTAAGATTATAATATTTTTATTATCAAATTTGACCAAATAATCTCTATATTTTCTCATATTTGAATAATCTTAAAATCAAATTAATTTAACTTTTAATTTAAAAAGCTATTTTACAAAAAAAAGAAGAAATGCATATAATTTTTTAAGGACACAATAAAATCTTACTTTCTATTATTAAAAAATAAAATAGTATCACTGACGGTGAAAACTCAAGATTCCTAGGATACTAGAATTATTATCAGATAATAAGTTGCAAGTATTTTCTAGAACACATTTTTCCCTTTTTAAAATTTGTTTACTTAAGGGACAGTATTATGCAAAAGTAACAAAGCAATATATTGTTTGCAAAAGTGGTCAGAATGGTGTATTTATTTCTAAAATGAAAAAGATGTTTTACTTTTCTATTTCTTTATGGTTTTTATTAAGTATATATACTTAATAAATATACTATAAATTAAAAGGACAAAAATCCCAACCCAAATCAACCCAGCATAAGCAAAATAAATACATAAATAAATAACTCCTATGGTATTGAGGCTATATAGCTTTATATTTTATTAAAGTTGTTGAATAAACCCCAATTTTCAGAGAAATCTTTTACACCTTAACATGGAACATATTTTTTTAATTAAAAAATGTCAATATGGAGTAAACTTTTGTATAAACATGAAATAGTTCTCTATTCATGCTTAGGCTAACCTGAGCTCAATTATGTTTCACATAAAATAATAGTGAATTCTGAGCATATCATCTTGTATATTAAATAGTCATGATCCAGTTAAATAGCAGCTAGATGGTTTACCCTTCTTATGGCTTAGTCACATGGAGGATCAATAGCACATGCATAGCACACAGATTTGATTTTATCAACCAAAACTAAGATAAATTTGTCTTGTATCCACCTACTAATTTCATAAATTTTACAAATGAGTATTAATTTTAATCCATGTTCATTATTAACCTAATACCAATCATTATGTAGATATTTTGCATAGAAACCTCAATTTTGCCTCCCTTCTAAGGATAATTTGAAGGGAAAATTGTAACTTTGGTAAGTACCAGATACAAGTAAATAAGAAAACAGAAAATGATGATAAAAACTATGGCTCGGACTTAGGGGGGAGGGGGGAGCAAGGGCAACATACATAACCTAAACATCTGTACCCCCATAATATGCTGAAAAAAAGAAAAAAAAACTATGGGAAAAGAGTGTCATTAACACAAAACCATGATTTTTTCTTCTTAATTCTACAGTTATTTGCAGGTGTGAGGCAAAATAGGAGGCTTGTTTTTGACTTTGTTAATGGAAAACTAATATGAGTAACATGTTTAATGTTTTATTGGTCAATCTGCATATGCTTTCATTCAAAATTTACTTCCAATAAAACACTTGGTTTTAAATCTTCTCTAAGAATATACTTTATTAATTAAGGCAAAAAAATTAACTTACACATTTGCTTTAGAAATTTAGATACGTATCATTTACAGAAGTGCAGTCTAATGGACTTTGGATTTAGATCACCACCATATGAACCCAAATTTCACCACTGATTAGTTCCTCTTTCTTATCTATAAAATGGAAGTGATAATCATACTGCCTTGTCAGGTTTTGTGAATAATCCATGAAATAATATATGGAAAAGGTTTAGCACAACACTAGGGCTTAGTAGGTGTTCAATAAATTTTTGTGATCATCATAAGTCTTTTGTGAATAGGACTGAACACATAATTTGTTTCTATGCAAAATCTCATTCCAAACAACCAGCACACAGACAATTAGAATACAATCTACTCATTAGACAGGGAAAGTGAAAAAGTATGGTTTATAACCACAATTTTTAGAATGATCACCCTTTTCCATTCTATAATACATGCCAGAACCTAATAAAACTAATATTGTTGATTATTTTTTCTATAGAACTTGAGTACTTAAAATATGCCTTCATAGTAACAATTTTAAAAAGTATATTAAATAGAAATGATTGTTTCTTTCTTTTACACATGAAACTCAGTAAAACTCAAGGTTACATAATCCTCACTGACAACGCTCTGGTTTTAACCTACGTCTATTGTAATTCTAAATCTTAAATATTTTGTTACACTATTGTTATTATTTACTATTAGACCTCTCATTACTTACATTGTACAAAGTAGAATAAGAATAATGATTCACCAAATCTAAACCAAATCTCTTCTAACAGAACATAATAAAAATAAGTTTATTTACATGATTTTGTTTATGTTACTTATGTGAATTTTATGGAATATAGTACATTAAAGGTAAATTTAGATGTCTGTCAAGAAATGTTGAGTTTTGACTATTATAACAGCTGCAGAAGCTAGAAATGAAAAGAATATTAAGAATGATCCAATAAATTCAATGTTTAGGATTCCATGTTTTTGTTGGCTATTTTATTTTTATAAAAAGGTCTTGATTACAGGCAGTTCTTACTGCTGCCTAATGGCAGACACTTATATTTCCTTGTTTATTATATTTCAAAAACTAGAAAAAAATCCTACCATGGCAAAAACACATTTAGGTTTTGATTTAATATAATTTATTCTAAGAATTTCTTGTTGAATATTTTATAAATTATGATCCACATTGAAAATGTAATGAAAACTATAGGAGATTTATTCATTTCCCTGGGTATCTCCCATGTGTATATGAGACATAGATGTTGATAAACTTCTGTTTGTTTTTCTAAAAAAAAGGAAAAAAAAAAAAGAGAGAATGTAGTGAAAACTATAAACTTTTTCTCCAGAAACAACAAACGAACTACATTCCTAGGGACTCACATTTTGCATATAGTTATATGAGTTTCATGGCATCTCCCTTTTTGATGGCTCCATTAAGAGTTCTTGGACTCTCAGTTTAAGAAACTATGTTCCAATTAACTCACATGACAATTACTCTTTTAGAATGAGGCAAACTATATGTATATGTATTTTTAGCCATCTTAGATACTTTTATAGATCAAAGTGTAAGGGATGGCACTCAAAAAACAGACATGGACATCAGAAACAAATGGTCTGTAAGATTATTTACATCGAACAGAATACATGACTGTAGAGCTCTCAGAAAAACTATACGGTAGGTACAATCTGCAATTCGTAATTTCCCATCTCCCTTTCTGTATTCATCTCCTTCCTCTAGATTCTTTCGCTTGCCCCTTCCTAATCCTCACTTTCTTTCAAACCACAAGTCCAGTTGGCCTCAGGTGATCAAGAGTAGCATATTTTCCTGTATGTCATCCACATATGGCCTTCCAAAATTGCTCTTCGTCTAACTAAAATTTGGTGTTATTGCAGTGTATTTTATTTGAAGAAGAAAGCATTTTGATTTCTGTTCACTCCAACCTATCAGAGAACATTTATAGTTTAATTCTTAGGACTATGCAATTATTTTTATTAGAGGATGCTAGGATTAAACAGCATGGTCCTCAGTTTAACATACACTTACGATGTGCCAAGCCCTATGCTAAGTGTTGAAGGTAAGCAGGACAGGTCCCCTGGTCTGTACAATATCATCTCCACCTCAGTGTCATGCAAAGACAGTGCTGATCGAAATGTGAACTCTTAATCCATACGACTACTAGCTGCCACTCTATTTTGCATCTTGTCATAAGATCAGGACTCCATTTAAACTACGGTGTTTTCTAAAGTGGCAAAAGCTGATAAATCAGATATTTTCATGTCTAATAAATCAGATATACACATGTAAAAATATGCATATATGTATGATTTTAAGAAACATTGAATTTTCCATGAAACATCAAAAAAATCTGAAATAAGGAACAACCTAATGGATTCTACTTTGTTCACAATTTTATGTGCTTTGGTTAAGATATTTTGAAATGTCTTCTTTTCAATCATTTCTAATATAATTTTGACCTTTCATACTTTAATGGAAAGTATTTCCTTGTATCTAATTCCATTGTAAATATCATGGTTGTATGTCAGAAATTTTTAATTTTTGAAATAAAATGAATGTGTCTAAAGAAAGTGATATTCTGAAGAAAAAAGCTTTGCACAATGTTTGGCTTAATTAGAACAGGAAGGCCTTTACATGAGATATGAGCAAATCTTAAGGTCCAGAACAACCTGATGGGTAAAATTCACAAAATGATTTTTCTAAATATTATTTTTTTAATTAATTGAATTTCTCACAATAGTTAACTTCCTTAATTATGCACTTTCCAAAAGAATTTCCTGTACTATATTCCATGTTATCAGTGTGAAAAGCCTTTTTGATCATAAAATTAATACATGTCCATATTTAATGAACCAGATTCCAGCCTACTTCCTTCAAAACAAATATAACAAAACTAACCAAGAGTTTATATTTGAGCTTTGATGTAACTCAACCATTCTTTTAAAATATTCATTAAGTGTATAATTTTTCATATTAACCCTGAAAGTGAAGTTTGTTCACCAAATTCTCTACTGTCCCAACTTGAGTATCATAAAAGACAGCATGCGTTCAAAACCTTTAATGTTACCTGTGGCTTCAGAAGCGATAGGTAACATTAGATGATCTCTTTATCTATTTTAGTTTGTCCAACCTTTTGCATGTAAACTCTTACACTCTTGCACTTACATGTAAACTCCCAAGTGCAAAGATGATTTCTGCTGCTTTTTTCCAGTATTATATCCAAAGCACCTAATAATTGCCTGCACATAGTAGGTGCCTAAAAGTTACGTAACGAATAATTAAATGAATGAATGAATGTTTCTTTATATCAGTCTCTGCTTTTCAGAAAACTAGATATTGACTTATTGTAATTTTGTATGCAGTACACAATAGATGCCAAGCTGAAATGCTGAAGGTGTTAGAATCACTGTACATTCCCAAAAAGAAAACATTCAGAAATTTATTAACACTTTAATATCTGAGGTCAACCTAATATTTATGCTTCACTGTCTTCTTATGGGAAAATTAATTACTAAAGATGCTTTCTGTAATGTACTTAGTGTTCAAGTTTCACTGAATTCCAAGGATTGACCTTTCAAACTAGGGTAAATGAGAAGGTTTCTCGGTATTTTAACACAGAATGTTGAAGCCTTTCCTCAAATGGCCAAACCATGGCTAAAATTGGCAGAATTTCTTGTTGAAACTGGCAGACTTGCCAACTATTGCCTCCCAACAAAAGCCTTACTCCATTACTTATTTATTGCCTTTCTGGACAATAGCACTACAGAGTCTATAGAAGGAAAAAAAAAAATTTTAGCAATGAAATTGAAAGAAAGTAAATGAATCTTTTATAAAAAATATACTATGGAATAAGAATTCTGTTAAATTGCCAAAACATTTTACATCTTACATTAAGTGATAAGTTACATCTCTTAAGGTTATATTTCATGCTGTCAGCTAGCTAGTTATACCTCTGGTGTTACTCTGATATTACTAAGTATGGAATAGACATGTTTGACACAGTGAAGGTGATCTAACGCATGTAAAAGCTAAAAGACTACTAAAACAGATCTGAATTTTATACTACATCCAAAAATCCACTATGGAATTAGGATCAAATTATAATAATTAGCAAAGCTATTTAAAATTTATAGAAAATTATTTTTATACTCAATTTAGTATCAGACTATTATTCAGACTTCAAAATAGATTTTCTTCAATCTACAAGTAGTATTTTGTTAGAAAAAGTTTCCAAGACTATTTGGTATCTCTGCTGAATCTAGATGAGGATGAACAAATATTTTTACACTCTTACTTAATGTAAGAGTTTGTTAATCTCTTATTAAGCTTTTAAGTGCTGATTTATAAATATTTAAAGATAATTCTAAAAAAAATGCCAACTGTCAATGGCCTTACGTCATTATATAGTTTTGAAAGTTTTCTAAATTTAAAGCCAAAGGACTATTTTATAAATTAAAATATATATTTGTGATGAAATAAAATCGTAATTTATGGATTTTCTTCATAATGGATTTTCACAAAACATACCTTCTGAATTGACACAACTCACATTATAATAATACAACTTTTATTTTCTAATTTAGATTTCCCATTTGTTTGAGACTCATAGAGCTAACTTTGTTTTTTTAAAAAACAGAAGGCTAATCATTCATCCACCCAGAAATATCACAATTAAGGCTTTCTATTCTGAGCACATATATGATACCCTTCAGGAAAAAAATAATTTTCCTTTGAGAAGAGACTAATTGTCAAAATGGATTCATAGCATTCAAATAAAATGTATATAGAAAATGTGTCAAAGTTGTAATTTTACTGTTCTTCAACATGTTCTCTAATAACACAACCAACTGGACTTTACGCCATAGCAACATACTGGTTTCAATTAAACAGCCCTGTCCTAAATGAAGTATTGCTCAAAACATAAAAGAAATTGTCAAATGGCTTCTTCTTATCACTGTCTTTTCCTGTTCTTTAACTCTTCTTGGAGAACTTTCTAGCTTTATTTGATGTAGTCATTATCAAACAGTATATTTATGATGAAGTTATTATTACAAAACATAAAGATAAGAATGTCCTAACAAAAACTATATTTTGTTTTAAGAATCAGTCTACATTCAGTTTGTCACACAATTATCTGGTGTGTTTATACATAGCGAGACAACTCCATATTTTACAACACATTTTCTTTACCCTAAGTAGCTTAAAATAGAAAAATAATAATAAAATAAATCTGGGACTAATGATAATTTTAAAAAGACAAAAGCATGACAATTTCTAATCTGAATGGACTTGATGAAATAGTGGAAATGCACTTAAAATAAACTTTACATAAATAAAAGCCTTGGTAGAAATTTCAATTTAGGTATTTTGCACTTAAAATTTGTGTGCAGAGATAACTAATTTCTCACAGTGAGCATACACTTCACGCTTTCTCAAGCTAGTACCAATCCCTACAATGACAAATAGTTACTTCCAGCATTCCTGTTCAGAAAAAGGCTGTGCCAAAATATTTGTTCATCCTCATCTAGATTCAGCAGAGACACCAAATAGTCTTGGAAACCTTTTCTAACAAAATACTACTTGTAGATTGAAGAAAGTCTATTTTGAAGTCTGAATAATAGTCTCATACTAAATTGCATGTAAAAATAATTTGCTATAAATTTTAAATAGTTTTGCTAATTATTACAATTTGATCCTAATTCCATAGTGGATTTTTGGATGTAGTATAAAATTCAGATCTGTTTTAGTAGTCTTTTAGCTCTTATATATGTTGGATCACCTTCACTGTGTTAAGCATCTCTATTCCGTGCTTAAACACATCAGAGTAATACCAGAGGTATAACTAGCTAGCTTATAGCGTGAAATATAACTTAAGTCAATTTTGTAATTCATGATGTTACCCACAAACAAATGTTATTAACAATTCTCTCTTGAATCCTATCTTAACTAATTCCTATTGCTACTTAGTTCCTCACTTTTGATGTTTCTAAAGAAGTGTATGTACTCTTCTGGTGTACATGTATCACATTTTTAATTGCACATTTTTAAACATGATTTTAAAATGTTACACACACTAAACTTTGCTTCTTTTGAATAAATCCCAAACATTGCATTTTGTTACAAGTCTGGTAACAGTGTCTTTGACAGGTAAATGGTGTGGAGATTCACTCAAAAGTTGATCAAATTAGAAACAAAGGAACAATGTTAGGGAGTGAAGGGTCAACCAGGAGAACAGAGAAGATTCAGAAAAAATACTCACCTAGAGAATGGAAAGATATGACTGTAAGAATAAAATTAACTTAGTAATTATTGCTTATTTCTTACTAAGTGAAAAGACTGATAGAAAACCAGAGGAAGTTTGGAATTTGAAAGTTATAAAAAACCAGAAAAAGAAAAGGGGAGTGAATAGAAACAAGAGAGAAAAAGAGAGAGAAAATTTTTATTTTATTATAGGAGAGGCTTTTAAAGAAGATAAATTCGTTCAAAAAGATATATTTGCCAGAAAAATTAGGACACAAAAATCTAGTGTTAAATCACAGAAATTAAGATGAGATGCTTTGGATAGATGGTCATGGACAATGAGTACTCCAGTGGGTACCATTTTTAGTTTGTATGTAAATGTCTTCCAGCTGCTCGGTCTAAAATTTTAGATGCAAAAACTTTATCTACCTTTTTCTTTGGGGAATGGGACTGAGTGTTAAGCCTAAGGGTTATTCCTTCTGGTAAGAGCTGAGAAATGTTTATAAAGAATTTGTGAGAAGCAAACACCACCTCCTGGGTGGTGATCACTGCCTTCATGTTTTAAAGATTGAAGCAAACTTATCAAGATAATGACTCTACTTCTGAGTGAAGCGGTCATAGAGTCTGACCTACTGGTAAGTCACAGTCTCTCAGGACAGTTTCTCAATAGGTTTGGCTACATTATTCATACCACATTTACAGTAGTAGGGCTTTTTGGTGAAATGAAAATCTCTCAAAAATCTCTTTGCTTATTCCAAATTTAAAATGAAAATTTATTCTAAATTTAAATGAAATTTAAAATGAAAATCTCTCAAAAATCTCTTTGCTTATTCCAAATTTACTGAATTAGTCAGGGCTGGCTCAGGGCACAGATAGAGGTGATGCTTAAATGATACCTGTATGCCCTGAGACAGTTTTCTCTTTTCTGAACACTGGATATTGTGTAAGACATAATAACACACTAAGTTCAAACTTGTAATAACAAAATTAGAGAGTGAACAAGGTACATGTTTAAATCAAGTGATTGTGTTTTAAAATAACTAAACAATAAGTATAAATTTACACAGAACTACCCATAAATAAAAAGACATATATAATATTTTGTCTTTCAATTCTGGACTAAGAATTATTAGTTTTGTGATTTGGGGCATATTTTTCCTGTCTGAATCATTCTAGCTTAAAAGTCTTAGGAACTTGGCAGTAATCCAAAATATAACTTTATATACCTTTTCCACTACCATTGGATTCAGGGGTAAATAACACATATAGCACACATACAGACACACATATGCATTGATTGAAGGGTTAGTCATCATTGGTGTTCAAAAATTTCCTCTATATAACTAAGAAAGTAACCTGAAATCAAGTAGAATTTATACTCCTAAATCATATAGTAAACTTTCAAATTCATCATAAGTGTGTAAGGCAGCTCCATCTTCCACCCAAATCCCTTGACCTATCCCAAATATGTTGCATTTCATAGATTCACAATAAATCCTTGATTACAGAGTAAGGAATCACAGTCTGCATATTTTTCTACCAAAAAAATTTATAATTTTAAAATCTCTTATATAGAAAGTATTATATATAGCATAAATACACTGTTTAAATAAATAAACATCTGTATGCCTAGAACTAAGATTGTCTATCATATTCTTCCCTGACTCACTCACACATACATCTCCAGAAGTAAACCATTACTCTAAACTTGGACTAATCATTCCCTTGTTTTACTTTATGGCTTTACCACATATGCATGTGTTTCTAAGCAATATATTATTTCATTTCTCTGTTTTTATTTTTACTTTTATGAAAGTGGAATCATCCTGAATATATTCTTTGGAGACTTGCTTCTTCCTCCCAGCATTATGTTCTTGAGATGCGTCATTGTTAATGGGTACAGCTGTGTTTTTTCATTTTCACTGTTACAGTGCACCATTATATGAATGTATGATGAACAGTTTTTTTTAACATATCTCCTGGTACACATGTATCTGAGTTTAGGGAATATATTTCTGAGTGGGATATCAGGATCTTAAGATTCAAAGTATTTGTACCAATTTATACACTCATAACAATATATGAGGTTTCCATTGCATCATAGTTTTTCCAATACTGTGTATTATTGTCAAACTTTTTAGTTTTCACTGGCCTGCTGAGCGTAACATAGTATTTCATTCTGATTTTAATTTGCATTTCTCTGATTATCAGTCACAGTGAATTTGTATGAAAATGAATTAAATTTTCCTCTGAAACATTTGTCTCTAATTGGGTAATGGTGACTTCATGTTGTTGAATTATAGTTAAGGCGCTTCTCTTTGCTTAGGTGGGCCAAGTAAAGGAAAAAAATATATGTTTTATTGCTTTTAAAGCTGGGAATGTATGAATATTTCTCATCATGAACAAGAACACAGATTGATAATGCCTAGAATCATACCCCTAACTTTCCGTTCCTCTTTATTCAAAACTCCATCAAATACCTATCAAAATCTCCTTTGAAACATAAGGGGAAGAGGAAAACAAATAATTCCATTATTTGTGTGTGTGTGTATGTGTGTTGTGTTGTTGTGTTCTCTTTTTTTAAATCTATTGAAAATTCTCAGAAAGTGATTTTGTCTCTCATTCTACCTGTTGCAAAAAAATTATTTCTCACATGTCAAAACATAATAGAAGGCATTAGAGTTTCTGCCGTTTACACGATTCCTCATATTGGAATTCACTTGATTGCCTCTATAGCCACCACCTGAATTAACCAATATATTTCTTCAAGCTTATGCTTTTCTCTTGATAAATATATTTTTTATTTAGCTTAATTGTTGTGCTTCACCATGGCAACATTACATCAAGAAGGTTTAGTTCTTATTCTTATTTGCTGCATTTCTTCTCTGTGTTTTCTGGATCTAGTTGATTTTGATTTTATTGTCTAATCACTTCAGCCAATTTTGTGACTTGAACAAAATTAGCTCCTCCTATTGAATTTTCTCTAGGTATCTTCATCATTTTCATTAGAGCTTTATAATGTCTTCTTTGTATCCTTTCTTCTTGGATATTTATCTTTAGTGCTTAATTTGGAACTGCAGATACTGAAATTTTTCATAGAAAGTGGAAGTAAGTACATGCTGGCACATACAATTTTATTAATATGTGAAACACATTTACTAACCAAAATTAACTCATCAATAAATTTTCTGATAACTAGAAATGACTATTTACATTATTTGCATGTTCAAAACACCAAAAGGATGGAAAGCTTCTTTCACACCATTTTCCTTTTCTTTTTTTATTTCAGTAAATTTAGGGGGTACAAGTAATTTTTTTGTTACATGGATAAATTGTATAGTGGTGAAGTCAGGGCTTTTAGTGTACCCATTATCTAAATAGTATACATTGTACCCCATAGGTAACTTTTGATCTCTCACTCTCTTCCTACCCTTCTCCTTTCCGAGTCTCCAAAGGTCGTCATACTGCTTTGTGTGACTGTGTATACCCATCATTCAGCTTTCACTTATAAGTGAGAATATGCAGTATTTATTTTTCCATTCCTGAGATACTTCAGTTATGATAACGACATCTGGTTCCATCCAAGTTTCTGTAAAAGAGATCATTTCATTCTTATATATGGCTGAGTAGTATTCCATGGTGTGTATGTGTATGTGTAAGTTCCCATCAACTATCTACTCATAGGTAGTGGGAACTTAGGTTGATTCCATATCTTTACAATTGTGAATTGTGCTGCAATAAACATATGAGTGCATGTGTCTATTTGATATAACGACTTCTTCTTCTTTGGGTAGATATCCAGTAGTGGGATTGTTGGATTGAATGATAGATCCACTTTAAGTTCTTTGAGGAATCTCCATACTGCTTAATATAGAGGTTGTACTAATTTACATTCCTATCAGCAGTGAGTAAGTGTTCCCTTCTCACCACAACTGCACTGACATCTATTGTTTTTTGACTTTTTGATAATGGCCATTCTGATGGGGTAAGGTGGTATTGTGGTTTTAATTTGCATTTCTCTGATGATTAAACATTTTTTCACATGTTTCTTAGCCATTTGTATGTCTTCTTTTGAAAAATGCTTGTTCATGTCTTTTGCCCACTTTTTAATGTGGTTATTTTTTTCCTGTTGATTCATTTAAGTTCCATATAGATTCTGGATATTAGTCCTTTGTAAGATATAGTTTGTGAATATTTTCTCCCATTCTGTAGACTGTCTGTATACTCTATTATTTATTTTGCTGTGCAGAAAATTTTTAGTTTAATTAAGTCTCATTTATTCATTTCTGTTTTTGTTGTATTTGCTTTTGGGATCTTAGTCATAAATACATTGTTAGGCCAATGTCCAAAAGAATTTTTCCTAAGTTTGCTTCTGGAATTTTTATGGTGTCTGGTCTTACATTTAAATCTTGAATCCAACAGGAGTTAATTTTTGTGTATGTTGAGCGATAGAAATCCAGTTTCATCCTTCTGTATGTGGCTCTCCAGTTTTTCCAGCACCGTTTATTGCATAGGGCATCATTCCTCTGTATGTGTTTTTGTCTGCTTTGTCGAAGTTAGTTGTAGCATATGGTTTTATTTCTGGGTTCTCTAATCTATTCCATTGAACTATGCATCAACTCTTATAACACTACCATGCTGTTTTGGTTACTATAGCCTTGTAGTATAATTTCAAGTCAAATAATGTCATGCCTTCAGATTTGTTCTTTTTGTTTAGGATTGCTTTGGCCATTTGGGCTCTTTTTTGACTCCATATGAAATTTAGGATTATTTTTTCTAATTCTGTGAAAAATATCCTTGATATTTTGATGAGAATTGCATTGAATCTGTAAATCACTTTGGGCATTGTGGACATTTTAACAATGTTGATTCCTCCAATCCTTGAATATGGGATGTGTTTCCATTTGTTATGTCATCTATGATTTCTTTCTTCAATGTTTTATGGTTCTCCTTGTAGAGATCTTTCACCTCCTTGATTAAGTATATTCCTAGGTATTTTATTTTCTTCACAGCTATTGTAAATGCTATTGAGTTCTTGATTTGATTCTCAGATTGGCTGTTATTAGTTTACAGAAATGCTACTAATTTGTTTACATTAATTTTGTAACCTGATACTTTACTCAACTCATCATTTCTAGGAGTCATTTCTAGGTGACATTAGCGTTTTCTAGATATAAGATGATATCATTGCCAAATAGAGATAATTTGACCTTCTCTTTTCCAATTTGATATCCTTCATTTATTTCTCTTGCCTGATTAGTCTAGCTAGGACTTCCAAAACTATGTTGAATAGAAATAGTGAAAATGGACACCCTTGTCTTCTACCACTTCTCGGAGGGAATCTTTCAAATTTACCCCCTTCCTTATGTTGTTTGCTGTAGGTTTGTGAAACATAGCTTTTATTATTTTTAATTTTATTTATTTTTAATTTTTTTATTTTAGGAAATTATGGGGGTACAAACATTTTGGTTACATGTTATGGCTTTACCACATCCCAACCATGATTTAAGATGTGCCCTTTCCCCCCCTACAATGCACACCGTATCCATTATTTGTGAGTTTATGCACCCCCAATCCCCCTACACCCAAAGAATATTACTACTGTGTAAGCTCCTTAGCATTGATAAGTCAGTGCCAGTTTGATGGCGAGTACATGTGGTGCCTATTCTTCCATTCTTGTGATACCTCACTTCAGAGGATGGGCTCAAGCTCTATCCCGGAAAATATAAGAGGTGCTAGATCACCATTGTTTTTGTAATTGAGTAGTATTCCATTGTATACATATACCATATTTTTATTCAACATTTTGCTTATCTAGATAGACTCCCTACTAGTCTGACTTGCTGCTACACCATCCT
>CAUYSK010112515.1:0-46506 GCA_963575035.1 Avahi laniger
CGAGTTCATCTGGAGGCTGGAACTGAAACGGCATGTTCCAAAGCCCTCATTGTAAACCGCATGATTAGACCGTCTGGTGGCCAAAGCCCCCAGGCAAACAAGGACACTCCTATCAGGCAGGACAGTACAGGGGCCTGGAGATCACCTCCCAGCAGCTGAGGACAAAGGCCAGACCTCTTTTTGGGTAAAAGCAATTCCTTGCTATACATCTTCTTACCACCACCGCCTCTCCCTGCGGCCCCCGACGTCTTGAGGCTTTGCCTAGGTGTCAGTTAGGATGTTTTCAAGTGAAAATCAGTGGGGAAAAAAACAACCCAATGTTGGACACCCAGAGAGAATGTCACGTGACATCGGAGCAGAGATTACAGTGCTGCGGCTGCACACCAAGGTTGGCCAGGGATTGGCAGAGACTCGAGGGCAAGGAAGATTGTCCCCTCCAGGATTTAGAGGGAGCAAGGTTCTACGAACACCCTGCTTTGGCTCTTGTAGCCTCTGGAAACACGATGTGCAGTGACATGTTCCAATGGGAATGGTCCCCTTGGGGACATGGGAATGGATGGGCACCCTGGATTTGATGACTGTTCCTCACCAGGGGTCTGCAAAACGATTTGCAAGATTTTTTTTTTTTTTTTTTTGAGACAGAGTCTCACTGTGTCGTCCGGGGCGAGTGCCGTGGCATCAGCCTAGCTCAGAGCAACCTCAAACTCCTGGGCTCAAGCGATCCTTCTGCCTCAGCCTCCCGAGTAGCTGGGACTACAGGCATGAGCCACCATGCCCAGCTAATTTTTTCTATATATTTTTAGTTGTCCAATTAATTTCTTTCTAATTTTAGTAGAGACGGAGTCTCGCTCTTGCTCAGGCTGGTTTTGAACTCCTGAGCTCAAACAATCCGCCCACCTCGGCCACCCAGAGTGCTAGGATTACAGGCGTGAGCCACCGTGTCCGGCCAAGAATTTTATTTTTTATTTCCCAAGAGAAAAATTAAAAACTCATGTCTTCTTTTTCTCAGTAATGATACAGCTTAGTTTAAGTCAAAGGTAAAGCTCAGAGATGAATGGCATCCCACGGATGGATGTTGGACAGCCCATTAAAGGTCGTTGTCAATGTGTGTGTCACTCAATTTTAACTTTATAACAAGGACACTCAGTGTGGGAAGCTTCTTGTTCTCTTAACCAAAGCCACGTCTCATTCAAAGATGACTCTGCACCTGTGAATAGCCTAGCAATAAAACCAGCACATCTCTTTTAAATTAAAAAAAAAAGAAGGACCCAGCCCTGTCACGTTGTTCCCAGTTCATTGTTGGAGCCTGGCTGCCCGCACTGAATGGAAAGCTGGCGCTGGGGACAGACAGCAGCCATTGCTGTCAGCTTCAACCGTGCAGCAGCAGCGACGTGGGCTTCTCACTGGAAACCAGTTTCGGGTGGTGAACTGTCTGCTAGTTTAATAGGAAACGGAAAATTATTTCATTCGGTTTTTGTTTGTTTCATTTTCTATTTTGTCACCTCCTTAAAAATTTTAAGCCATCATTTTCATATAAAGATTTAATAATATTCAGAAAAATCAAAATATGAAGTTCCCAACACAACATGGAGGAGATTTTCCTCCCCTGGAAGAGCTAACGCAACAGCGGGGGTATGCAGAGCGGCATTTGCATGCTCCTTTTGTGGCAGCTGAAGTACAAAAGGCGGAAGGAGCTGTGTTATCTTCCATGAGGCTTCATCCTGTTCTCCTTTTCTAACTTCTGCACAATAAAGCAGGATAAATGGTTAAATCAGTAGACGATTTTCTCCACTATGACATATCATCCATGCAGCTCTTAAATACCTTTTATTACAATCTTTTCTTAATGTCTACAGAGAGAATCTGAAGGAAATAAAGGGCGACTGATGTGAACACAGATAATCTTTGATGGCAACTGGAGATGGAGTTCAAAGGGGATTCTTTGCTATTTCAGCACATTGATGGCACCCCAGCATGCTGGTATTGAAGCAAAAGACTATTTCAAAGCCAGGCAATGTACCCGCTAGACCTTTATCTGGGTTCTTTACTCAAACTTTTATTGAGTTCATAGGGGGAAAATATCAATTATCCATTAAAAATAGATCTTCATCACCTGTAAAGTGACTGGAAGTACTCTTTAAGAGCTGGGTTGACATATTTGACCTTATTTTGCCTGGCTAGTCAACACCAACAGGAGAACGGGGCGAGGATGAGGTCAGGATCAGACTGAATTAGATGAGATAGTTGTGCACGTGCAAACTTTGAACACTAATCTCTAGAGTGAGGACCCATCAGAAATCACAATATGCAACTCTTCTACCAAAGTGGAAACACATCATTTATAAATTTAAATATAAGATGCCACCATCCTAAAATTTCTACGAAAATATACGTTACCTGTACTTAAGCAAGCAGTGGCTTAATATGTAACACAGAACACTGACCATACAGCTATTTAGTCCTTAAGAACACATAAGTAAACTTAAAAACCGTGTGCCAACTGGGTTTGTTTAGACTTATTTCTTGAGGATATAGTGCCAAAAATTCTTTAAAAGCTTGGAATATAAAAATAATATGTTAATATAAAGTAGCCAAATGTTATCAAGTCAGGAGAGAGGACTTTCTATATAATGAAGAAAGAGTATAACCAAGGAGGCAAAGTATTTGCAGGCAGCTAACAGGGAAAATGCTAGTAGAGTATTTTTTAGTTATATTATCTGCATTACTGCCAGGTTGTCACACACACACACACACACACACACACACACACACACATCAGTGTGTGTGCTTATATATTTCTATTCCTCTAGTGGCAGTTTAGAAGTCAAGCAAAATAAAGGGAAAGAAAAAGAAAGAGGAGCAAGGCATTTGTGGTTTAAAAAAGTTTTTTTTCCCTGAGTTTCACCTTGTTCCAGTTTGGGGGAAACTTTCAACGAAAATCTCCCTTCCTCCTCGGAGTTTTACTCCTGATACTTGAGAGTTAAATCAATGTTGCACGATTTTGTGCAAATTTTTCATTTTCACTGGTTACGTTATAGCAAATAAAACTTGCAGAAGTTCTATGCCTCTTGATTCTTAAATGTATCACTTAAATGTGCAAATTATACTTTATGGAGGTCATTCATATGCTGTTAAACAGAAAAAAAAAGCATAACATATGTTTTTAGCATTAAAGCTCCTCTTATTCATTGCCTTATTTATAGAAATTTAGAATTTCACACATATATTTAGAGCTCATGAAACTCTAAATTGCTGGGTATGTAACCAGAGTCTGGAGAATTTTTTATGGATAACACAGTAAGCACTAAGAAAATTTCCTAGGAGGACCCTTTAGCTAAACCATCTCCTCTCTTCCAGGAAGCTCTGCTGTGGCCAGGCTGGCAGTATCATGTGTATGGGGGATTATGCTGACAACAGATCACAGAACAAAACAGATTGATTTTTGCCACTCCAAATAGTGCCTCACTCAACAACATTATTATCAGCACTTTTCTTTATGGACTTCAAATATATGAGTGCATGACTCATATCAATAAAAATCAACCAACAGTTTATCTCATTCAATTTCTAAAACTATACAGAATTGAAGATATGTTTTCTCTCATTAAGAAGATAATGCTCTAAATCTTTTCGGAAAGGAAGGGAATAGAAAGGTTCCCTAGTTAGAAGCCAAGAGATTGCTGAAATTTAAACGTGATGCTTTTCCATATGGTCACAGTCAGCACAGAGAAGACACAAAGCTCCTGTAAAACGTGTGCTTAGTAGGCAAACAATGTATGTGTTGGGAATGTGCTCAATGTGCAGGTAAGGAAAAAAAGAAAGAAAAAAGTCTTTCTTTGGACTGTTTTAAATACTTGTGTTTCCCTGTAGGGCCTAAATTCTATTTAAAAGATTTCTGTATCAGTTGGTTCAAGGATGGAATAGTGAAAGCCATTTGTTCCTTATATGAAGAAGAAGATGTAAGACAGGGATAAAAACCAGAAAGTAAAGATGCTTTACTTCATATTGAAAAAAAAGAGACTTTGTAAACATGGGGTTCTTTAAGATACAGAGACTCACAGGACTTCTCTAATTATTACATTCATAAAAGACCCCATTGGATGAGAAGAATTGCAAGACAATTTCAGTTCGTCCCTCTGAGCTAGCCTGCAACTGCCCCAGACTCTCATCTCCAACGCCCTGGGCTGGGTACCACAGAGATGCCAATGAGAGGCAGTCAGGATGCAGAGAGAAGGATCTTCATTCCAGGCGAAGTGCTAAAATACCCAGCGCCTCTTCCCACATGTCATGGGCTTGGTATAGTCTCAGCCAGCCATGCCTATGTGCAGAAGAGACCTTTTACCGCTGAGCTGTAACTTCGGAACATAAACAGAACAGGCCGGCTTCGCCAGTGGACTGCATCTCTATCACCTAGATTTCTGTACCAATTAAGGAGTATCACAGCCATTACACATGTGCAGGCCTACCGTCATTCTGTAAGAGATTTCAGTGAAATAAATAACAGACCAGAGATAATGCAAGATAAAGGGAGTGAATCTGCAGCAACGGGGAAGTATTCTGATTTTAAGATCCCACTCTTCCCTCCCAGGGGAAGTCACACATTGCAAGATGTAGGAAGAGAGGATGGCTCTAAGTAGGTAAACTGTCAGGGAATGTTCTCTCGAGCAGGGCTTGGTTTAATTAAGCTGCCGCCAGCAGTATGGACTTAGAAAAGCAACAGTCAAAACCCAAGTCCATCCACTGTCTGCCACTGTTGCTTGGCTTGGTCTGAACAGTAGAGTTACTAATTGATTTTACCCTTCCAGTGTTTCAGGGCCATTTCCAGCTTTTGTTGGGGTAGGGGTGGGGCGATGGAGGTGACAGGTATTTAAAAACTCCAATTAACTGTGAAAAGCCGGAAGAGAAATGATTCTTTGTGTTGATTCTTGGGAATTTCAAAGCAAAGGGTCCCTCGCGTGTCTGAATTCCCCCAGGAGCTGTTCAGAAGCGTCTCCACACTGAGGCTGAGGCTGTGCAGAGCAGGGCCAGAGTTGATGGCTAATTAGCTGTATTTATGTGGCACTGCATTGTCTCCAGGCTCTCCTTGCGGAAGATAGGAGGGTTTGCATTGGAGAGATTAGAAACCCACATTAGAGAGGCAGGATGGGGGTTTTCTGAACAAAGCATCAGAACAAAAGAGATTCAGGGACTGCCCTCCTGATCTGCCTCCTTGCGTGATGGGGCTGAGGGGCGGAGTGGGCAGACTTCCTCCGGGAAGGTGCGGGAGTGAGGCTGGGGATGCTGCCTACGCCACAGGCTGGCCGTTGTGCTGTGCCCCACAGGGGGGTGCTGTCAAGGAGGCCCTGCATTGCCAGACTTAAGTCACTGTGATGGAACCAACCGGGACACCACCAGTGCTAACCTAGAGTTCTCTCTGCTCCTATCTTCCCATTATATCCAGGGAAACCTGGGCTATGGTCCTCCTCACTACCTGCCTTCTAAAGGGGCTGTGTCCCAGACAGGCCAACCTCCTTCAGATAATTCTGTGGTTGGTTGCTTAGATCTTTGGTGATATGTCCCTCAAGAGACAATCTAGTACACTGGTCTCAACCAGGGCAATTACCCCCCAAGGGGACAAGTGACAATGGCTGGAGACATTTTTGGTGATTATAATGGAAAGAGAAGGTGCTCTTGTCATCTAGTGGCCAGGAGCCAGGGATGCTGATAAAGATCCTACAGTGTACAGGCCAGCTCCACAACAGAGAATCGTGTGGTCCCCAATGTGATCAGTGCTAAAGCTGAGAAACCCTGGTCTAGTGGTATAAGACATGGAGTTTCGGTGGTGTGGAGTGCTGAGTGATAAAATTTAATTAAAAAATCTAAATGAGACAATGAAAGAGTTTTAAGTCTGTAAACTCACTGAAAATAAAAGAGCAGTACTTTTAGGTGATGGGATATATTTCCTGTTAGAGGCGAGAAAGAAGACTCTCATTCATTCGCGGAGAACGGCAAAGGAGAGGGGCCGCACGAAGCGGGCAGCCGCGGTCTCTGCAGGCTCGTGAGGTTTGTTGCTTCCAGGACATGAAATATCACGCGTCGAGTCACCGAGCGCCCAGCATATGGTGGGGTGAAAGCAGAGTGAGACTGCACTAGCACCAGCCAAAGGGAGTGAGTGGCAGCTGAAATAAGCAGATGGTTAGAAAGGAAATGTATTAAGCAGCAAAAGAGAAAGTATGGTTACTAATGAGAAAATGAAAACTGTCTGGAAAAAAAGAAAAACAGCCTGTGATATTAAGAAATGAAAACCTAAGAACACCAAGAATGCTACGAAGGGAGGATCCATAAAGTGGTATTAAAAAATGAAGTCTACGTACTTAAACTGTCACTAACACGTAGATATTAAGATAAATTTTGGTTTGTGTATCAAAAGCCTTGGTTTAGCTCTTTCGCTTTTAAGAATTTGTCCTTATGAAGTGATTAAGGATGCAGGTGTTTATTACAGTTTACATTAGTAAAAATCTGGAAGCAACCTAATTTTCTACTAATAGGGGATTGGTTCCCCACGTCATGATGCACCTCTACAGTGGAAGTCTCCGTAGCCCTCCACATTCCCGCAGAAGGAACTAGTTACTGGCAAGGAAAGAGGTCATGCCGTGTCAGGTGATACACTGTCACAAAACCGCAGCAAAGCAGAGGGGACTCGTGCCACACCCGTCCTCCCCTGCAGTGGTGTGCCAAGGTGGGCGGTGGGAGCCCTCACCTGGGTGCAGGTAATAAGGAGCCGCACTGTTTGCAGGGAATTTACAGACAATGAAATGAATACAAGTCGGGTTTTTATTCATTGCCATGTGCAGACAATGACAGGCAAGTTCAGCGACGAGATACTCCTCCTCGCAGGGACGGACAGCCCCTCCTTGCTGCAGCTCCCCTGAAGGGACCACTGCATCCCTTTTCTCTTTATTGAGAGAATGCACAAGGTCCACCTCGAGTCATGGAGGTCCCACAAAAAGACGACACTTCCCAGCCTCCCTTGCAGCTCGGGTGCTACTGTGAGCCGTGCTGGCCACAGGGAAGTGAGCAACAGTGATGTTGCAACTCAGGGGTGTGGCCGTAGAGGAAAGGGCACTCCTGTCTTCTTCCCTGTTTCTGCTCCTGACTGGACGTGAAGAGCTACCTTGGGCCATGAGGAGGAGGGCGGCGCCCTAAAGATGAGAGCCCTACGGGAGACAAGGCCTCCGAATACATGGTGGCAGAAGAAGAGAGAGCGAATGCCATGCAGAGGGACGGTGTGAGCAAGAGCGTGCAGGCTGACCAGCGGACCTTTGCACGGGCCAGGAGAGTGCGCAGGGAGCGGCCTGAAGGTTCTGCCAAGACATGTCTTCCATCAGGGAAAAAATAAGGGGGCATTAAAGGTTTTACACACAGGCGCACTGCTCTGCTTCTGTGTATAGAACACCACGCTAAGAATTAGTGAAACTTCCCACTCATCTATGCATTTGGCATCTACAACTTAAGAAAGGTGAAAAAGAACAAAAACATTTGAATTGATTATAATGCACTACGTTTTGAAACAAAGATTATCACGAGAGAAGATCTACTGTACAAAAATACTAGATCAAAATCATGTATCAATTCTGACAGGTTTAGCTCCTCACTCGTGTGAATATACATATATTATACATACATACTTTTTTTACCCACTTGACTGTAATAACTTTAGATTGATTTACAAGCAGAAAAGAGAGGTTTGCATTCTAGGAGATCCTGCTGGTTTAGTTTTTGTTTTTCTCAGTGGGTTTCTCTGCACACGGTCAAGCTCACACTGAGTGGGTCTTGAAACCAGGTGTGCTCTGGCCAGCAGCCAGCAGGAGGACAGTGTCCTGTCACCTCTAAACCGTGTTGGGGCAGTGTGGACCCCAGGACACCATCACAGGATCTTGGCCATATCCCAAATTGAAAAACAGACCAAAAAAATAGTGCCTATTTCTATAAAAGTCACAAAAATAAATAAATCAATTTTATCTCCTTCTATTTCCCTAGACTGTGATCTTCAGATTGCCCCCCCTGCCCTGCGGTGACAGGTCGTTGGCACAACGCCCTGCTGGAGGGCAGGGAGGATCCCGCTGGGACCAGTGTGCCTCCTTGGCATATGACACGCAGACTGCTTTGGGGAGGCTCCGTCCAAAGAGAACGAGAGAAATGAGCAATTCCTTATAATTCAGCAGCAGGCACTGAGCAGAGTCAGAAATGAATGCGTTTACAAGGTCCTTCCAGACCAGAATGTGATGCGTAGCGTATCAAGCACATCTGTGCCCAGGGACTCACAGTCTGATGGCTCTAGTATGTTTCAATAGCAACCACTCTTCAAATAAGAGCATGCGTGCAACGTATCTTTATGTTGCGTGTTTTCTTTAATTGTCCTTATCTGGGATTTAAAAGAAAAAGTTTCTGAGATTTTTGTTATAACTAAATCTGACCTGCAGATTGTTATATTAATACTATTTTTTAAGGTCCAAAATACTAATGCCAAATGTAAAAGTAAAAAAAAAAAAAAAAACAAAAAAACAAAACTTCTGGAATAGAATAAGCTCCAGAGGCCATAATTAAAACAATTATGATTTTCATCACTGCTACAATGATTTTCCTGCCTGCTACAATATTTGGCTCTTCTGTCCTGGGAGATCCGTGTTGTGGACCAGATAACCTTTCATTTTACATGGTCCTTTATGTCTTTCTTTGAGACATGTTAAATTTAAGAGAAAAAAGAAACTGATACATTTTCATAAGCATATATTGACTTAGACACTTAGTGCCTTCTTAAACATTATTTTTAAAGGCCATTTGGAAGATTGCAAATGAAATTTCCATTGTAGAAAATTTATAAATACATTAAGTACAAAAAGAATCATTATCTTCTCTTTGATGTTACTCTACTTTTCTAGAAACCCATACGTTTTCTACATGCATATAGTATTTTATATTTGCATATGACGTATTACAAAACTGGCCAGATTTTATCTATATCGCCTATATTTATATGCACACCTGTTTTTATATTGCTGCTTTCACTTTACTTGTATTGCATATTTTCTCTAATCACTAAATACTCTTTAAAATCCTGACTTTATGTGCAGTAGAGATTCCAGGGTACGCATGATATCTGACCATCTTTAGAGCTGTAAACCCACAACTCTCTGTAAGCTTCTAGGTGAGACAAGTCAGTCTCCAGGCCCTGAAGGTAACCTTCTGCTGCACTCTTAACAAAGATGGCGGTGCTTTGTCCTGGAGAGGCCTTGGAACATTGCCATTGCCCACCTTGCTGCGACCATTAACAGTGATGAATTAGGGCCTTGGCACCTGCCCTCCCTTGGAGCAGCCATCCTGGGATTCCTCTGGGCTCCTTAACTCCTGGTTGGAACGGTGACTGCTTCCCCAGGTGCAAAGCACTGGAGGGACTCCTGGGGTTAAGCATGGCTTTTCCCTGCCGGCCGCAATGCCAACCTTTCCCAGCAGGTGGCGCCGCCTAGACCCAGTTTTCTCCCTCCGCATCCTGTGCAGAGGCGCTGGCTGCCATGCCGGGTGGCCCACTGGATTTGATGGCACCTTCCTATCCCTCTCCTTCTGCACTGAATCACACATTCCACCTTCACTCTCCTCCCCATCTCCAGGCCTTTCAGCTCTGCTTCTCTTCCACCCGTCTTTAAATGCAAGATCGTTTTTACTTTGACTGTTATTAAACGCATTGGACTCAACAGAACATACTAAACTTTACAAATAACTTTTCAAACAAGCATACTTGTTATCTTTTTACAGCCTCTTTGAAGTTGATAATGAATTTTCTGGCACTTAAAAATATTTTTGTATTAATTTAGAATACCTTAAAAAACCTTTAAAAATTATCATTTGGTATAACTTCAAAGCTTCTTTATAAAAAATAATATTCCACTTCTAGAAGTTTCCATAAAACTTTCTTGAAGAAATATTTTTTTCTTCCTTAAAGAATATTATAAGAAAAAAATGGAACAAAGGAACCATACAAATTTTCATTTAGGCTTTTGGTAAAAATCATGAAATTCTATTAATACCTTTATCATGCTCAACTTAGAAAGGAGCTCATCAACGTCATAAGATGTGGTTCAAAATACGACATTCTGAGTCTGTAAAACTGCTCAGTCAAGTTTCATGGAGGTGACTAACACCTGGGAAGAAGGGCTCCATCATGGGTGAACTCCATGAATGTTCCTTCTCCTCTGACCTCTTACTTCTAAACCCAATCAACTCCTACTCTCGCCTGTCCCTGGAAAGATTTAAATCCGTGTAAATGCATCTTGGCAGAGTTGGTGACAGGGTTTGGTGTCAGGGCTAGAATCTTACTAAATGAGACACGAGTGACAGCAATATTGACAATGAGAGGGATGCACACTGCGGAATCTGAGCAATGGCTCAAACCCTGGAGAGAAAACCCTGAAATCAGAGTGAATTCCATCTCAGTCTCGTTAGCCCAGGCTAATGGTGTATTAACGCAATTTCCCAAATCTGCCTTCCAAAGTTGCCCGGAGCTCTTGCAGCAGATTCTGGGTCCTAAGGTCTTGGGTGAGATCTGGGAGATTACGATCGTTGGCCAAGCTGGGAAGCGCCGTACTTCTCCCTAGATGCTGTTCTTCCTTTGAACCTTTATCGCGCTTGCTCGCATTTCCAGGAGAAGGCAGGGTAGGGAGTGGGCCCATGCAATAGAGCACAGGGAAAGAAAGGATGAAAAGAATCTATTACACCTTGGTTATCCCATGTTTCAGTTGATTTGAAATCGCAACTGTTCAGAACCCATAATGATCTGGCCCCCTTAGGTACCAGGTGCAAAACTGAAGTATGAGGCAGCACCTGGCATGATGCCCGGCACTTAGTAGGTGTCCAGTAAATACCTGCGGATGAACACTCCCCTGGTGGGAGGCTTTTAAGTGACAAGTTAGGAGCCGCGGTTCAATCCTTCTTAAAGGCTGCTCTAACTCCAGGAGACGACGAAGGACACAGAGCACTGACCCACGGCAGGAGAAAGAGCAGGGCTGGGAATCCAGTTCTCAGTGGGGAAGCCTGCTGTCAAAGAGGCAGTGAGCATGACTCTCCTAAATTATAGGCGTGTGTGAGCTGGAACACGGACATCCAGGAGTTGTGGGGAGTCCCTGGGGCGGCCCTCGGGGACTGCAAGTAGCTAGAGAACCAGGACCTTAAAAATTGTTAACGCTGATGCATTCAAGGGAGATTCCGAAATGAAATTTAAGAATGCATTCCCATTAACCCTTATTCTAAATAAAATACTGTCTTTAGCTTTTACTTGAAGTAAAACTATTTCTAAAATAGTTTGGAACATTATGTGCTGTGATCTAAACAATACATTTGCACATTTATTCTGAATTCAAAGCCTGGCAGGAGAGTGTCGTGGCTTCCGTCCCTTTTTCTCAGTGGTCTACTCTCAAGGACAGTTCGGATCCTGGGTCTGCACGACCCTCAGCAGCTAGACGTAGGATCACAGTGTCCACAGAAGGCTGGACGTGTGACCAGTGTCCAGGAAAGGCTGGATACATAACCTCAGTGTCTGGGGAAGGCTGGACAGGAGACCACTGTGTCTGGGAGAAATGGGGACACTCTGGGCGGCACGGTTTTGGGGAGGCGGCAGAATGAGTAGCTTGTTCCCACCATTCTCTGTGCCAGTGGGACCCATGGCTGGGCAGTTTGGTCTCCCAGAGGCTCCAGGGCACAGGAGTGGAGGCTGTTCTGATGCACCAGGATTGAGAGTTGCTGTCTACGGTCTTTGCTCTTCTGCAGGGATCCCACTGCAGAACGTGAGGGCCATTCTGTTATGAAGAGGTGTCCCCTCTCCAGCTGGACGGCATTCTGAATTCATGTGAATTGTCCCCCAAGGCCAAGGTTCTAATGTCATCCTGTTGGAAGGGCTGTGAATTCTCAGACTGCTACCTCCCATTTCAACAGAAAGTGCAAGACTGCACGTCAAAACATTTCAAAACCTGCTATCGAATACGTGTTGGATTTTGCGCCTCGCTCTCTCGGCTTCCCTTCTTGTGCCCTATCTCCTATTCATGCACCCAGGCCACCTGTCTGGTGCCTGCCTGGCTCCAACAAGGACCTGGATAAATGTGTGGCTCAACGTATGGAGAAATCAGCTCCTGGGTCCAACCGGACTTTACAAGCTGGGATGTCAGAGCTTGCCTGGGACACGGGTGGCTTTTTTTTTTTTCTTAAAGTTTCCTATCGTGGCTCAGCTGCAAGACGCGGGGATGTCATTTAATGTTCTACCGTCTCAGCTGTGACATTCCCACGGGAAAATTATGCGGACGCGTCAGTGATTTTACCTTGCATTGAAAATGCAGAGTTGTGTCTCTATATGCAGACGAAATATTAACGTTGTAATTAGGGGAGGGGATAATTGCATGCAGCTGTGAGCAGCCCACATCACCTGATCCTGGGATTTCTTTTTCTTCTTCTTCTTGCCCCAGCACCCGGAGCTCTCGGCGTCCTTCCCATTGGCCTCCCCACAGAGCAGCCCGTCCAGCTCGTCCGTGCCCATGTGCTGTCCCTGAGACGTTTCTGCTGCCAGCCGGTACGAGAGGTTCCTTAAAATGCACACACAGTTTTCAACGGTCTGGAGAACCCAAACAAAACAAAAAGGGAAACAGAGGAGAAATGAATGAAAACAAACCAGCACTGCAGGCCTCCACCCCCGCAAGGCAATCGGTCTCCACGTCCACACTTCTCTTCGGATGCATTTAGCCACGGCTTCTAAAGGACCCTCTGAGAAAGCCACAGTGCAAAGGATTTAGAGAAACTCAGAAAGGTCTTACGGCCTTTTCTCCCCCACAAAGATACTACTTATCAACCACAGTTACTTCCATAAATATCTGTCATTGTTGATTGAAGTTCACTTGTGAGAGGGGGTTGGGGGTTGAGGTCGTGAAGAATACAGACGTTGGATTTCGGTCAGCTCTGGTTGGTGACACACACATTTACTGTCCACCAGGGCACTTTCTGGGTGTCAAAAAGGGCAACAGGGCAAGCCAAGGTTGTCCCAGGCAAGTGAGGGGTTGGGTCACCTGGGGGCATAACGTCTTCAGTGTACTGGCTGTTCTTGAGACAGCTGACACTCTTATTTTCTTAGCAAAAAGGTTAAACAGTAGTTAAGGGCACATGCTGTAGAGCTGGACACCATAGAACGCTAGTCTCTGTGAGCTGTGTGACTCTGGACAACACATCCAACACCCCTGGGATTCAATCTCCTCCTCTATAAAATGATCATAACATCACCCACACCTTCGGCTGCTGCGTGCGTTAGGGGAGCTAAGGTGTGAGTGTGTGATAGGCGGGATCATCTCTGGGACCCGTGGCTACATTAGGTTATGTGGCTGGGGGCACGGGGAATTAAGGTTGCTAATCCGCCGACACTCAGAGGAGGAGACTACCTGGTCTGTGCGCGGGGCCCATGTGCTCATGGGGTTCTGTAAGTGAAAGAGGGAGGCGGGGAGGGGTCAGACTCAGAGTGATGTGATGTGAGAAGGACATGACCGGCCATTGCTGGCTTTGAAGGTGGCGGAAGGGGCCACAAGCCAAGAAATGCAGGCGGCCTCTAGACACTGGAATAGGGAAGGAATTGGACTCTCCCCTGGAGCCTCCAGAATGAACCAGCCCTCACGACACTTTGATTTTATCCCATTGAGACCCATTTTGGACCTGATCTCTAGAACTGTAAGATGATAAATTTGTGTTGTTTTAAGCCACCAAATCTGTGGTCATTTGTTACACAGCATGTAAGTTCTGGGAAGAATGCCTCCACACAGGAAATGCCACACACAGGTTCATATCATTAACCACGGGGGAGGCAGCACAGCTCGGAGGTCCTGAGCATGTGACCTAGGGCTAGCTGGCTTGGGTTCCAGTCCCAGGTCTGCAACTCAGAGCTGTGTGGCCTTGGGAAAACTGCTTGCTCTCTCTGTGCCTCTATTTCCTCATTTGTAAAGGGGGTGATGATAATTGTACCAACTGCAAAGGGCTACAGTCAGGGTTAAAACGAGTTAATAGATACGGCTCTTTGAGTAGTGCCCGGGCAAAAGCATTTGCTAAAATACCAGTTCTACTAGCTGCCGACTGTTAAGAAGAGAAGTCAGCTGACAGTAGCCCGTGGGCCCACGCCAGCCCAGAGCCTGCTGTCGCGCGTGACGTTTTGCTGGAGGACAGCCAGGCCCGTTTGTTCACGTGCTGTCTGTGGCTGTCTTCATGCTACAATGGCAGAATGCAGTGTCAGTGACAGAGAATGCTTTGCGTGGCCCACAACGCAGAAATATTTCCTCTCTGACCCTGTGCAGAAAAAGTTCGCTGGTTGAGACAAAGCTGACCAAGTGCTCTGGACTTGACAAACCACCGAAAAACAGAAAAAAAAATACCCCATTTTTAAAAAGGACTAAATAATGATGGGAAAAAAATTGAAGTGAGCTAAGTTTTATTTTCAAAAGCATACCAACTTGGCTGTCATCTACTAGTAACAGCCTCCCTGCAAGGCAGGGGACAGAATTCCACTGCATGGATGAAGGAATGAAGCCGGAGGTAGCTGTACCCGATCTCAGCCCTGCTCTGCGCCCCTCCCTCGCCTGGAATCGGTCAAAGGCAGCCTGTGCCCTTTATCAGTCACGTGGGGGTGAGAATCGGCTCGTTTTCAGGATACGTCTCTGGGGCCTCTGCCGTGCTAGGCCTTTCTTGTCAGCTCTCCAAGGTTTCGTGGGCTGCTAATCCCACAGGCTTTGAGTCAACCTGATTGTCTATTTCAAGCATCCTCCCAGCATCAAAAAAGGCACTGGAAAGAAAGCAGGTAAACACAGGATGACGCATGAAAGAGAGAAAAGTCTCTCATTGGCAGGAGAATGTTGTGGCCTAAGTCAGAACGATTTTTCAATCAGCTCAAACTGATTTTTCTTACATCGAAGACTTGGGAAAACAAACTTCTTTCTCATCCCCGCTGTTCGCCTTCCCCAGGGCATCGCCGTTCCTCTGCTTAGCAAACCACTATCGGGGAGTACGTCCCAGTTTCGAGAGCTGCTTGATAACCTGCCTGCGGCTGGGGGGCTGATACGGGGAGAAGCTGGGGATGGCGGGGGGTGGGGACGGGAAATGGGAGAGGGTGTCACAGGGATCAGACTCATCTCTCTTTAAGCCTCCTGGAGTTTAGCGGTCCGGCTTGGTTTGGGCGAGTTACCAGTTCAAGAGCTTTGCTCCAAATGGGGAGGGGAAAAGAAAAAAAAAAGCCTCGGGATGCCTGCATGCTACTGCTGGCGCGGCAGCCGGGAGCCGTGCTCGGGACATCGCTGCCGTCAGCGGCGCCTTCACAGTTCCTCTTGATCACCCGGGTCATCTTGACTCCTTATTTTCTGTTAGAAAGGGCTAATTTGGAAGTTGTCTGTAGAGTGCTCTACCGTATGTTACCCATTCAACAAACTGTCCCAATTACAGGAGCAGAGCCGCAAGCTTGCATGGAGTCCAGACTCTTTTATTCATTAACTTCTCTGGCCTTAAAGAGAATGTGTACTCATTTTTTTCCCCCTCCTCTAAATTGTCACTGAGAAAGCTCAGAAGTGGCCAAGCAGAGGGCTGAGTGGAAAATTACGGTACAATACTAACACGTTAAAACTCAACGGCACAGTCCGGCCAGCAGAGCATCGCTGAGTAATTTGTCACATTTGATCCTTTCAACAGCCTTGGCATTCAGCTAGGATTATCCTCCTTGTCACCGAGTTGAGGTCACTTGGGTACGGTCCTCCAGCCAGCAGGAGCTGGAGATGGCACAGTCTGCTGGCCTTGTCCCCACGCCAGCTCAGGGCTCTTCTGACTGCATTGGGGATATCTGGGTCTTCTGACTCCAGCCCTAAATACTACGACTTATTACAACTTTCTCTTTTGGGAAAAACGTGGATATTAAAAGAGATGACCTCCAAGGTTCCCCGAGAGTTTTAGAAATCTGAAACATCAGAAAAAAGAGGACTGTGCCATGGATCATGCTGGTTCTTGACACAAGCTCCTGAAGACTGCCTTCACCGCCGGTGACAGAGCAGGGACACCCGGCCAAGGCATGAGGCTGTTGACTCTTATTTCATTTTCAACTGCAAGGTGCAGCTAGTATCACAACTCTCTTGGCATCCACCGTGGGAAGAGCTTAGTCTCCCAAGGCCTGTCTCCTTCGCCCCTCCGGATATTAGGACGTCGCCTTCAGTGACCTACCTTCTGTGGTCCTTTTAGAAACCACGTGTCTAGTGTGCTAACAGGCATCTGTAAATACTTAGGACATCTCGACTCATCACTTCTTTAGAGATTTAATTTTCTCGTCAGTGATATCAAAAGGTCTAAAATGGCCATTTAAGGGCTTTTATGAAAGGGAAATGCTTAGTCTTTATTACATTATATTTGTCTTTGAAATTAATAACACTTAGTAAACGAGTCGATGCAAACCTAACCGCGAGCGGCAGAGGTAAGGTGACAAGAGCTGTCCATAACTGGGCAAACTAGGACTCAGAGGGCTGGAGTCCCAGAAGGGTTTTCAGACCAAATCTGCGGGAGTGCGGCTCGGGCATCAGTGACGTTCTAAATTTCTTGGTAACTCTAATGTGCAGTCAAGATTGAGAAGTGCTAACTTATCCCCAAAGCCAATTAATAACTAATTATATGGCCAGAATCGCTCTTACTTTTGCTTTATCTGGCTTTGCAACTACATCACTTCACAGCAAATTCCTGATCAGAGAGTCCAGTTCGAAGCTTCGTCTGCCAAGGTAGGTTCTTAATCCATGGTGCACATTGAATCACCTGGTGAGCTTGTAAAAGTGCAAAAACTTGACACCAGGATTAGACACTCAGATTCAGAGGACTGTCATGGGGTCTGGGGAGAAGCTTTATTAACATTTCAAAGGCAATTCTGATGAAGAGTCTGGGTTGAAAACCATAGAATTAAGGCATGGTTCATAATCAGGGTCAGTTTTGCTCCCCACAGGACAGGTGGCAACGTCTGCAGACATTTCTGTTTGTTACAACAAAAAGAGGCTGTTACCAGTGTCTAGTGGGTGGAGCCCAGGGATTCTGCTAACTATCCTACAACGCATAGGACAGCCCCAAAACAAATAACAATTCAGCTCCAAAGGTCAATAAGTATGGCTCTTGAGAAACCTTTATTAAAATATCACATTTATTATGTGTATTACTTTAGAAGTATCGGTAAAGTTTGTGTTTACAATAGTTATTTATATTTAGAGTGAATCATAACTAATTTAGTTAAGACAAAACAAAATAGGTGAAACACTAGAAAAGCCCACCCAGTTCTATTTTGGTTTATGAACTAAAACACTGGCTAGGCATTGATGATTTAACATGTTGGTAGCTCATTTATTAAGCATTGGGACATTTATTTAGCTCTTGCAGGCCCCTTTTTAAATGGCACTTAATACAATGAACAGTTGTTCAAAGGTTAACTTGGAACAATATAGGATTATTCAAATCTCAGGTAGTTTTAACATCCTTTTTTCTCCTAAAAATGGATCATATTAAATAAAATCTAGAAGCTTGCGAGCAATGTTGTATGCAAAAGTTTATACACCCATCAGAACACAAACCTGTGGTTTGAGTAACTTAAAAACAATCTAAATTTTTACTCATTATTAAATAAAGGTTAGCGACCTAGTTCCAGGCTGCCATAAGAAGCCCTGCCTAGAAAATGTTGGATTCTTATAAGGAAATCAAAATAGAGTTCAGAAGGAAAGTACGAAATACTGCCTTAGCTATTCATTATTGTTAGCTGTTGTTCAGTCCCACGGGCATCTTTATTCTCGAACACGCTTCATCTATGCACAGACAACAAACCTTGCTATCGATCTCACTGCTCCCCAGCGCAGACTGGATCACGTACAGCAGGGCATCCGTGAGCCCGTCACACTCTCGCATCCTTCTGCGGGCCTCCTCTCCAGCCGAACTGACGTTCCTGCAAAGCAAAAGGCCGCGTCAGCCATCTCTGCAGTTGCCACCTAAAGAACATCCTGTCAGGCCTGTCTCCTTTCACAGTTTTAAAGAACACGCTTTGTAGGTTTGTTTTTTGCTTTTTCAGAATGTTTATCAAGCGTATAGCTTTCGTGAGTAGGGACGGCTTCGATCAACACATCCTAGCATTGGAGAAGTCACAGATATCTGGAAGGCAACTCCTGAAACAGCCAATGCAGGATTCCTGAGACGTGATCTGTCCGAGTCCTGTGACCGCTGAGAATGGAAGACTTTCCGACAGACCTTTACCTCATTTACAAACAGAAGCTTTTTGATTCAAAGGATTCTTCTTCTTTGAGAAGTCTGAAACATTTTCAAAGATAGAGCTTATGACTTACTGAAATATTTTAGAGATCTAAATTCATCTGTGGCAAAAATATACCTATTTTGACCCAGCCAGAAGTAGATTTCTAGGAGTATATTCTAAGGACGTAGTTATGGGTTTCAAAGACAACTGAGTTACTGGGATGTGCCTGGCACCTCTTACGGGAAGGTGTTGCTCTGAGCTCTTTCTTGTGCTGGCCAAGGTGAGCTGAGGCAACAGAAGGGGCCTGCTGTGACGGAATGTGCGGCTGCAAGGCAGGGAGGTCTTCCGCTAGCCCTACCAAAGACTCGAGATGATCCTAGCCAAAGGCGAATCTTTGGGATGCTTTTAGTTACTCCACCGCCTGAGAGTGCGTGCTTCCTCTCCTTACCCACGGTTAGGATTTGGTTGCGGTAGTGAATTTCTGCAATGACTGACTATGGACAGCACAGCCTGTGAAAGCTGGAAGATGGAGGTGCTGAGTCAATAGAAGGTACAACGGGATTGAAAGAATTTAGAGACCACTGGGAGAATGACAGAAAAAGAGGGCAGCTGGGTGCAGTGGCTCACCCCAGCCTGTACTCCCCGCACTTTGGGAGGCTGAGGCCAGAGGATCACTTGAGGCCAGGAGTTTGAGACCAGCCTGGGCAACATAGTAAAACCTGTCACTACAAAATATAATTAAAAATAAGAAAAAATAGGTGGGTGTGGTGGTACACCTATAGTCCCAGCTACCAGGGAGGTGGAGGGGGGAGGGATGCCTAAGCCCAGAAGTTCCAGGCTGCAGTAAGCTATGATTGCACCACTGCACTCCAGCCTGGGACGGAGAGACCAGGAGGGCAGCGGTTCTCAAACTTTGGGACTGTCAGCATCCCCAGGGGCCATGTGAAGTAGAGATTGCTGGAGTCTCCCACTCAGAGAGTCTGGGTGCAGTCAGATAACTTGCTTCTCCTTGGTGATGCAGATGTTGAGAACGTGTAAGAAGACAGGATTATTCTTGTGCCCTGGGAGGGTGTGTTTGGGGAGGGTGGTGTGGTTGGGGAGGGTGGTGTTCTTTGCTGACTGCTGGGCCAGCGCTGGGGCGGATCCCAAGAATCCCTGAGCTGGCACACAGCCTGGAGAAGCTGAATAGAAGGAACCTCCAGCCTGCTGTAATTGACACAGACACGCTCACTTCCTTTTCAAATCATCTGTTGCTGTTGTACTTAATTCTGTTTCACAGATGAGCAAGCCGAGCCTGAGAGGCTGCCCAAGGCCACACTGCTTGAGAGTGGGCGAGTGGGAGGGAGCCCGGGGCAGCGAAGGAAGGGACGGCAAGGCTCAGGTCTCATGGGAGACATGGGTCGGCTGGCTTGTTAAAAATTAAATAAAATAAAATAGGCCTAATGCTAAAATGCTACTGAACATAAATGTTTTTTTGGATATCTAAAAAGTTCCATAGGACGTGTTAAAGTAGGATCTATCAGCATTTTCATGCAATGCTGGAAAAGGTTATTCAATTCAAATTAGTATTTTTGGCATTTACTGATCTTCAGATATAAACAGAATTTCTCAGTTTCATAGATAATATAACTAGGCAAATATTGACAGCATTTTTATGTAAAATTTTCTAAATTCCACCTTGCGGTGGCTGACCTTTGTTTTTGACACAGTCTCTGGTCTGGTCAGGGCCGAGGGAAGAACCAACTTTCTGCTAGGAAAAAAGTGGTCAGAGGCAGATTGGTGTTATTTTAGACTAGAAGCATGGCCCTATTAAAAGAACATTTTAGGCCATTTCTCCTTGAAATGATTTTCACCAGGTTGAACTTTGAAGTTATTAAAATAATAAGTTTGTCAAAAATTCTAGTCAGATCTTTTTGGCCAGAAGAACACTGAAAGGCAATGTGTGATTTATATGTGAGTCTTTCCGGGGCAAGGTACACTGTATTTCCAAGTGTAGACTTACGGAATTCAGGCTTGAAAACAAGGGATAGGTCATGTACACCCGAGTCCAAAACATCCTCTCCACTCTTCCTTGACTGACGTGCTCAGTCAGTCCTTCCTTAGAATGTCCTTATGATGGGGGTGGGCTGCCTCCTGGCTCCCCAATAAATTTCATAATAATCAGCCCTGATTTCATTGGTAATCAGTAAATGTGCAGGGCCAATGAACAGGAAATAAGTGGAATGAACACCTTGATCCACATTAGAAGTTGTCAATTTTTATCTTAGCATTTTTCTTTATTCTAGTTTCTATCTGATTCTAGTTCAGTCTCTTTCAAAATTTAAAAAGGTGTTGATTGATGACTATATTAAAATGTGTAAGATATTGAAAAATGAGAACAATGAATAACTTAAGGTCCCGGCAGAAAAGGGGAGTGACTGAGGCACACACACGTGTACACACACAAGCACACACCTGTGATACGGAGCAGAGAAGGAGTTATCACATTCGGCAGGTACATTGAGGATCTGTATATATTTTTTACATATACTATCTCTTTTCAGTGGGTAATGGTTTCCTACAAGCCTTTGGGCTCAGGTTTCCAGTTTTAATCAACGATTCCTGAACGCATGAAATCTCTAAAGGGAATCTTTGGTTTTCACTTTGGAGAAGAAGAGTGCTTCCTCTTCCTCCCTTTCCCCTCAAACATAAGATTATTCTTCAATTATGGTATTTCAACTTTTTATTGTTGTTATTTAAGACTTTCAATCAACATGTCAAGGTAAAGTCATGTCAGCTTATGAGTAAAATACTATAATCATGTTATCAGCACATTATAAAATTATAAGCATCATGACTTTAACACAGCTGAAATTTTGGTGTCTACATATTTTGCTATGAAACTTGGCAGCAGGAGTCACTGTTTAAAAATAAAATCCCCAATAACCTTCTGTGTTTTGATCACTGAATGGTTAGTTGTAATCATGGTCCTAAGTGTTTGACAATGAGCCAGCCATCTTCTGCCCATCACGGGGGACAAGATTTCCATGTTTAGCTTGAAATTGATGCAGCAAAATTCTATGCGTAAACATAGTATTAAATACCTGTAGATTACTTGTTAAAAGCACAAAGATGTGTATATCTAATCCTTAGAAATAATCTCTATAATCTTGATTGAATTGCCAGTTGATATGTCATTTGGAAGTTTCTGCTTGAAGTAGATTCTATAATCTTTTTATCTAATGGATGAAAATGGAACAATTCATTTTTATATCTTTCAATTAAAAGATCACTCCTTCATTCTAGTGCAACTAGTTAAACTTCTTCCTTTCCTGTCTTCAGTGCTATTTGACATCTCATTTCTCTGAGCCTCCATTACTGGCTGCATGTAATTTAAAACGAATTCAACACGTAGTGCTCTCATAGGATCCAGTGTGGAACTTATATCATATGCTCAACTCAGCTGAGTGACTGTGAGATGAAAGATGTGTGTCTGCTTCCGATGGCCTGGGTACGAGAGATCAAACCACAGAGAAAACTAAGGGATGAGATTGTAATTAGTCTCTCCCTTCACAGCCCCTTAGCTCTGGTATTGATCTGTTATTGATCACCATTGATTTTGTATGGGAATTATTTAGGCTTATGTGTATACCTAGCACTCAGCTGAGAGCCTGATGCATAGTTGGCTATTACTTGTGCATTCAGCTTTTCCATCATATTGGGATTTAGGAAACCAGGGCACGCCTACACCATGACCGATTTACCTCTGTGCTCACAGAATAAGTACCAGGTGTTTGTTCCACCATTTGAATACAGGCTCCTACTGCTGTAGTTTGTGTTCTGCCCCTACAACTCTCACCCTGGATTATTCAGGGCAGTCTCGATTTGCAAAGAAAGAAAAAGCAATTGAAGGTAGTGCATAACATGAGAGTAAAACCATTCAGTTTGCGATATGAACTTTCTTATGATTACTCCTGATATCGATTAAGCGTTGGAGAGGACTGCACAATTTTGCTGCCTGGAGCCAATCTGATATTCCCCAGTTCCACACCCACCTACACATCTAGGCTCAGATGAAGAGCTTTCATGCTCTGGTTCAAGTCTAGTTTCTCCTCCTGTGTCTTGTTACCTCCTCTCCCCTCCATCCGACCTGCTCCTTGGCCTTTATGATCTGACCTCCCCTGGAGTCATCTCACACTCAGCCCACCCCCCTGCCCTTGAGCCCTGGGTTCATGCCCAGCTATAATCATTCATGCCCAGCAGCTGGCCCCATCTCTCAGGGCAGGTGCCCACTGGGCTCCTGCATCCATCTCCCAATTCATAATCAGCAGAGCCCAGACCCTGCGTCTCTGCAGGATTCCTGAGTTGGCCTGGGTTCCTGAGACTATATACTAGTTTGAGGGATGAAGCTGGGATGCCCAGAGGGTGTCAGAGAGCAGAGCTGAGCTTATTTTAAGGAATACAGTTAGTCCCAAGGCAAAGCTTAAGTATGAAGCCACACACTTAGTATGGCATTGATGCCAACCCAGCAAGGCAGGCCGGAGGAGAGGAAGAAGACACCACCAGAGATGATGACACAGACCAGGGTGCCAGACCTGAGTCTGGGAATACCCAGGACCCCTAGGGCAGAGCTGAGAGCCTCTGGATGCTCCACCAAGGATACAGACAGGCTGTCTGGGGTTCCCAGGCCACACTGACCCCTCCCCCTGAAACGTCCTTCCTTCCACCTCTAAGCCATTGACTCCAACAGTTGCAGCTGCCAGGGCTCAGTCAGAGCAACCCCCTGGCCACTGGCTAAGCCCTGCTTCAGCCCCTCCACTCCTTCCTTCATAGCTCCAGGCACAAGCTTCTTTCAGTGCACTTGTTAAACTTGATGTTTGAGGCTGGTCTCACATGACGTTGGGGGGCAGGAGGGGACCAACGTATTTGGTCATTTGCCCCTTACTGCCCACGGTGCAGCACAGAGCAAGAGCTCCCAGATTAACTGCTGAGTGAAAGAGCACATGATGCTTCCCAGGCCTGTCTCCTGCTAGAGCAGTGGTTCTTAACCAGGGCGATTTTGCCCCCAGAAAACATTTGACAACATCTAGGTGTCTGGGGACACTCACTTGGGTGAGTGTTGTGGGGTGTTACTGGCATCTAGTGGGTAGAGGGGGCCAGGGCTGCTACTAATCACCCCACAAGGTTCAGAACAGGCCCCCACCACAGAGAATACCGACAGCATCAGGTTGAGAAATCTGTTCTAGATAGCTGGGCCCTGTGAGGACCTAATTTGGTATGTGTTTCCCTAACACCTAACACATGCTTGGCTCAGTGGTTCTCAAACCTCTGCTGCATCAGAATCATCTTTGGAACTTGATAAAAATACAAAGGCCCAGATCCTTCTGCTGCTTCGATGGGCTCAAGACTCAGTGTGTTCCACTGCTCCCCAGGTGATGCTGCACACACCAGATTACGAGAGCCACTGTCTTAGCCCATAGCAGGAAACTCAACAGTAGAGGGTTGAAATATTCATGAATGACCAGGAAGCCATGTGACTGTCTACTGTGTGCTATGTGACATAAAGGGTTGGTTGGTTCTTCCTAATAGGACAGGGGTACGGTGGCCCCGCACCCAACAGGGATGGCATTTAGACGAGGCGCCAAGTCTAATTTCTCTTCAAGTCTAGTTTCTCTTCCTGTTACCTCCTCTCCCCTCCATCCGACCTGCTCCTTGGCCTTTATGATCTGGCCTCCACTGGAGTCATCTCACACCCAGCAGACCCCTATGCCCTCGAGCCCTGGGTTCATGCCCAGCTCTAATCACTCATGCCCAGCAGCTAGCTCCACCTCTCAGAGCAGGTGCTCACTGGGCTCCTGAGTCCAGCTCCCAAATCATAATCAGCGGAGCCCAGATCCTGGATCTCTGCAGGGTTCCTGAGTTGGGCTGGGTGTCTGAGAATATATACTGGTTTGAGGGATGAAGCTAGGATGCCCAGAGGGTGTCAGAGAGCGGAGCTGAGCTGAGCTGAGCTGCCAGGAGTCACCTGTGGATATCTGGAAACAGCACTGAAAGTGTGAGGGGAGATCTAAGCAGACTATGAATAAGGATCATCTTAACTTCTTGGCCATCCATTTAATCACCTACTCAGCAACCAATGAATTTATCATAAATTATCTGACCTGAGTAAGCCTGGGGACGGGAAACTGCCCCAATCCTGCTTTTCTCCCATGTAGTGTGCTCACTTCCGCCTTCGCCAAAAACACTAAATTTTAAAGAGGTCTTTCTACCCATGAACATCTAAATCAGAGGTTAACAACTCGATGAAAAGGGCTGGAGGGTAAATATTTTAGGCTTTAGGGGCCATGTAGGGTCTTTGTCACTCTTCTTTTCCTCCTCTTCCTTCTTTCAACACAATTTTAAAAATATAAAGCCCATTCTTGCTCGAAGCTATACAGAGAGGAGGTCAGTGGTATGATTAACTCCACCCTACATTCTCATCTGAAGCTGTCACAGGATTCAGGAGGGTGCCTTGAACCCCTGATATTTCGTTCAAAGTTTTGTATATTTTTATGTGTACGTTAAATGTGTTTCTTTTTTCTGTGATAAAAGTACAGAAATTTCATCATATTCTGAGGCCAGGACCCCAAAAAAGCCTAAGAACTTCTAATCAAAATAATTGGTTTGAGCAGCCCTTGGTTGAGTAGCACTTTGCTTTCCTGAGTCTAGAGTTTGGGTTTCAGGGATCGGACATATTCACCTCCACAGGTAAACAGCGGCTCTGCCTTGCGCTCTCCCGTGAAAGGCCTCGGGAGTCTTTGCGGGTTCCAAAATCACTGTCCCTAAAGCCCATACTTTCCCTCTGTGTGGGAACCCCTCTCTTCGCTGTTTAGGGGCAGGGAAGCAAGGGGTCTTCTGCCCAGCCAGCTGGCTTGGCTGACTCCAGCTGGCCATTAATGCAGTGACAGTTGTCCAGCCAGGTCCCCTCCCTTGAGATGCGGAGGCTGCAGGGGCGAGGGGCAGCAGGATCCTTGCCATGTTTGCCCGTCCTCTTTATTCTGAACGCAGAAGAGTTGCCACCACAAAACTACCAGGGCTCATCCTCTTCATTGGCAGCTTCTCTGGAAAAAGGGAGCAATTGGCTCATTCCAAATGTCAACAAAGGTGGATTCCCTTGTGTACCTGGTGTGGTGCTTGCAGCGGGGGCTCTCTATTTGCCAAGGCACATTCCTCGCCTTGAGGACGTCTGTGAGGTGGTGCTGGGCGTGGTTGCACGTCACAGGAGACATGCGGTGACACAGGGCAGGTGTTTGGGGCCAGGCCAGTTTCTTCTCAACAAATATTAACTGAGCTGTGGCTTGACTGGGCACCTCCCGTCGGAGAGGGAGAAAGACACCAGGCGCCGCGCCATGTGGAACGTGTCGTGTGCAAGTGGATGGAAAGGATAGAATGGAAGTTTTCACAGCGTCACTGGCAACTTTAGTCATCGTTTTTTAAAAATCTAAAAACTGATGTAAAAATATTAAGAAATGAGGGAAATGTTTCAGTAAAAGTGAAAATCCACACCCTTTGCTTCCCCCCTCAAGGAAATCACTGTGACCGTTTGGTTTTTATCATTCAAGATGATTTTCTGCTCATAAATAAACTGTGTAAGTATGTCTTGTTTTGTACCACAGTGGTTCCTCAGGCAACTGGCTTTTATCCCTCAAAAGTGTATCACTGACGCTTTTCACAATGGTACCTATAAACCTACCTTAGGCATTGGGTGACTTTTGGTATCTCAAATGTAAATAGGTCATAATTTAAAATAGGTTATTAAACTATTAATGAACATCCAAGTTATTTCTAATTTTTTACTGTAATAAGTAATGTTGAGCTAAATTTTGGGGGAGTTATGGGCTTTGCTAGATGGACCCGGAGGAACCATTCCAGGGAGAAAGTTCAAATCAACAAAGCAACCAACCTTGACAAGACACTTCCTTTTTCCATGCCCAATGCCAAGTCTTGGGATAAAAAATTGAGAATACCTGGGTTTTGGCCTTCAGAGGTCACAGTCCAGGAAGGTAAACAGAATATAGCTGCCATAACTAAATATGACACTGTCAGCGTGTAACTAGCAGTATGAAGAATCTGAGAACCAGTTTTCCTTAGAAGTGCCACCTAGATGTGCCACCGAAAACATATACAGGCTGAAACCGCTGGAAACGTTACTTTCATCTGTTTCAGTATGACCTTCCCTTAAGTTGTAACTGTGTACATTTAGACACCAGTTGTTTTCTTTAACATTTGTAGCAGCAAGTCATGCGTTGCAAAGTTAAGAAATAAGGATGCAGAGTACAATAAATGTGTTTCCAGCAACAAAGCATTCTGTGAAAATTCAATGGAAAGTACTAAAAAATATACTTTTAAATTTGAAGGGCAAGGCTTAAATTACATCATGGGCTTGGGGCAGCCTGTGCAAAGACCATCCAAGCACACCTGTGCACAGGTGGGGTCTACAGGCTACCATAGGCATTAACAGAGGACAGGACCTGTCAAGAGAGGTGACATTCTGTGGTAAATGCCAATTCACAGACTTCTCCATTTGTACTAAACCTGGTATCCTAAGCCAGCACACTGTGTCTTCTAAAATTGTGTCTAGCTCATGGTTGACCAGGGTGATCTTAATGCTCTTTCACCAAACTGCATTACCTGTGCTAAGGCCTTCCTGACATCTAGCTACAGGGCAGCCCAGGTAGGTTGCTGTGAATGCTGGGAAATCCATCATCAGAGGTTCCACTTCTGCATCTTATAGCTCTGCAGCAATGTGCACGTGAAAATGTATGACATTTGGGTGGTAACCAAGAGTGGGCAGAGGCAAGACTTCTTCCCCCATTTGCCTGGTGAGTTCAAGTCACTGAAGAGGCATTTGCAGTGTCACCTGTTTCTGATGTCTTCCCCAGAGAGCAGAGCTGAGAATGACATAGGGTAAGTTCCTGTCCTTGAAACCTGATGGGGTTTGCTGGGTTGGATTTCCAAGCTGTGATTCCATTTTATTTTCCATACCCCCTCTTTTTGAACCGGGATGTCTATAATTATTATACTCCGTCTGTCCTGCATGTTGGGAACAGATAACTCCTTTCTTTATTTTCACAGGTCCACAGACAGAGAGGAAATTGTTCCCCAGGAGCTGCTTAATGGATTTTCCATCCACTCCTAATTTAGATGATTCAGATTTTGGGCTTTTGAGCTGAAGAGATTTAGGACCTTGGGTGAATGCTACAATGGGATGAAATCTTTGGGAACTTTGGGATGGAGTGAAAGTATGTGGGATAGATGCGAATCTTTCGGGACGAGAAGACAGACTGTTGCAGGCCAAATAACAGCCCCTCAAGGACGTCAAGACCCTAATCCATGGAATCTGTGAATAGATTACCTTACACGGAAAAAAACCACTTTGCAGATGAAATTAAGGTTATGGACTTTAAAATAGGGAGATTTCTCAGGCTCATCCCTGTGGGCCCAATCTAATCCCATGAGCCTTAAAAGCAGAATACATTCTCTGCTTTCTCAGAGATATAGCTGAAAGGAAGACAGATGGATTCCATGTACAAGGATTCAACTCCCTGTTGCTGGTTCTGACATACAGGGGAGCCACAGGGAACGAGGAGACAGGCCACTCTAAGGGCAGCTCACCTTGACTTTAAACTGGTGAAGCCGGCATCCAAACTTCTGAGCCACAGAAACTGTGAGATAATACATTTGTGTTGTTTTAAGTTACAAACAACTGCAAGGTTATGTTAAGTCACAAATAACCACATGGTTGTTACAGCAGCAAAAGGAAACTAATACAGAGCCTGCCGCTCATTTTGCTCAAGGGCAAATGGGATTCTTTTCAGCATCATCCGTCTTTCACATCCAATTCCACCTCTGCAAAATGGCTTAGCTGGTCGTGGGTTCATGTAAGTTTCAAGAAGATATTTCTAGATAATCAAATAATTGTATTGCTTTGCTCAAGATCAAAATGCCACATATAAAAGAGAATCAAAATTCTCCCTAGGAACACATGTGTGTGGCGGAAGTGAGGTGGGGGCATATAAAACATCTCTCTGCCCTCGACCCTGCAAGGCAGGCTACTGTTGCATGCAACTCAGAGCATGCTAAGGCCCTCTGCATAAGAACATTGATGTGATGTCGTGATGATGCACTTTCTAAGGCAAAAGTGCATTGCTTTAACGTATTTTGCCCTACCCCTGACGTCTAGCTACAAGACTGCCACCAAATTTGTGGGCATCAGCTCAGTCCAGATTGCTTTCCTGCTTGGGTAATAGTTTTCACTCCCGCCAGAAGAGGCCCCTGGAAATCTGAGTCTTCACAGCTTCCAGAGAACAGAAAGTGCTACAGTTGGTATTCTGTATGGCCTGAAAAATGAGTACACTGGATTATAAAGGAGAGAAATGAGGCAGCTTCCTAGCCCTGCTTGAGTGAAGTTTGCAGGGTAGCCTAATTATTTTAAGACAATTCCCAGAACATTATCTGCAACACTGACTATGAGTACCAAGCAGTATTAACAGTATTAGGATTAGCCACACCTCCGTAAACTTTTATTGGGTAGAAATGATGGAAGGCTGAATTTACTTGAAAACCTCTTGATGTCTCTGTCTACATACGTGTTTTTAAAGCTGGTCCCTCATCACAGCCAAGTCAGAACGATTTCCAAAGAAATTAGGTTCTCTAATTTTTTTTTTAAAAGATTAGCACAGTCTTGCTGTTTGGATTACTATGCACCTTACCGTCTTCTCCCAAGGAAGGCAATTTCTTTATAAATCAGGACAATGATGGCTTGGTAATTGCTTTGCTGAGCTGCAGGGACAGAATGCTTCAGTGGCTAAAGACCAACTACCTACTGGGGCCAGCAGCAAGCGCTGCTGCTGTTCTGCACTCAAAGGGGCGGTCGCTATGTTCACCCCCCCGACACCCACTCATACATATAAACCATCAGAAAGAGACAGATGAGCTCCTCTTTCATTGACTATTAAACACTGCCCCTTTTTAAGACTGCCTGGATCCATGCCTTCTGGAGTTAGCCATGCATCAGGGAACATTGCTCCAGAGAAGCCCAGCACGAAACCAGAAATACCTGAGTTAAAAGACACCCTCTCACTGTCAAGTACTACCTAGGGTTTTAGCTACATGATTCCAATTAAAATTGATGGTTGCCACAGAGTTAACTGTTCTATGAAATGTCTGCTGAAAGTTTCCCAATGGGCTAAATTACAAGGAAATCAGAGGGAAGAAAAGGGTGGATGCTGCGTGGCTAAAACCATTAGCTGCGAATCTAATTGTGCATATGGTCCTTTGAGCTCCACAAACACTCACGTGCCGTTGGCAGTGGCTCTTGCCTGACTTACAGTACTTGGGCTGTGAGCTGTACACCAGGCTTTGAGTTCTTGGTGACTGGACCACTTCTTGAGCTTGGGGTAGTGCCCTGTGGTCCAATCCCCTGGGCCAAGGCTCACCTACCCTATATGCCAGCACCCCCAAATTTTTACTCTGGCACATTTGTGGTTGCATCACACACTGGAAGCCCCCCATATCCAACCTGCATGCTGGCACCTCGACTTCCCATAGAGTCCATCCGTTACCAGCACCTCTGCAGCGAGGATTTCCACCCTTGCTAAATGACTTGCTAGCCATGGTCCAATCAGAAATGCAACAATAGCAAAAAGAAAACGTCATGAGTAGAAATGCAAATTACGTTAAAAAATGAAGGCAAACTAGTGTTTTCTTCTTTCTCTGTTAAACCAAATTATTCCTGGTCAATCAGATGTGATTTCCTATTACAAGTCATAAAACCCAGGGTTTTAAAATAATTGATTAACAAGCAAGAAACATTGAGAACAGAGATGCAACATTCCCTTCAGCAAGCAGGTGGCTTCCAGGAAAATGAGAATATGATGTGGCTAAATAATGAACAATACTGATGCAATCCAATTCCTTGTCTTTTGAGTCCTCCATCTTCTAAGAAGTGGGAGAACAAAACAGACTAATAAGGGATTACAGGTAATTGGCTACCTGCCTTTTAAATGTCAGATTGCGGGCTTGAAGACTTTCAAGCTTTGGCATTATGTGCTGGATTATTAATCGTTATTATTAAAACAACCTTTCTAACTTTCGTTGCACTTCATCACCCAATTCCCCATATGCAGTCATCTTCCAATTTATTTACTTGCAGGAAATTTTTACAAATTGTACTTCAAAGGCTTATTAAAGCTGGGAATCAATGTGACTTTTAAAAGCTCACTTTTCTAGATGATAAGTTTTCCTTGAGGTGTGTCTCTTGTTTTCACGATTGCTTTGATCATTGGCCGATAGCGTATTAGATACCAATAACCATGACCAAAAACTGAAAGAGACAAGGAACTGCAAACATCCTTGTGTCTGACCCTCTTCTTTTGTGCAATTGTCCAACCCCTCCCGCCAATGTTGCTCTACCTGGGGAGTCACAGTTGGACTGTAGGCACCAGCACTTCCCTAAGCAGGCTGTCCACTGTCCCTGCCCAGGCTGGTGGGGTTAAGTGACTGCCGTATGGAGATACAAAGCAGGGACGGAGAAACAGAAGGCCTCTGCCATCCTGCTGCTCCAGCCGCTTCCTGCCGGGGGTACCCATCCCCCGCTCCTTCTTTTGGTCTTCGTTACAGACTGCGTGTTCATGTCCCCCCAAATGCACATGTTCAAGTTCTAATCCCCAATGTGATGGTATTAGGAGGTGGGGTCTTTGGGAGGTGGATAAGATCATAAGCGTAAGGGCCCTCAAGCATGGGGTTAGTGTCCTCATAAGAGAGGGCCCAGAGTGCTCTCCTGCCTTCTTTCTGCTGTGCAAAGACACGGGAGAAGTCAGTCACCTGCAACGGGGACGAGGGCCCATACCAGAACCCAACCGTGCTGGCACCCTGACCTCGGAGTCCCAGCCTCCAGCACTGTCAGAAATGCATGTCTGTTGTTTGTAAGCTGCCTAGTCCATTATACTTTGTTAAGGCAGCTCAAACTGACTAAGGCAGTCTTCTTACATTTCTTCCCTGGAGAAAAGCTACTTAAATTTGTGGCAAAAATGCAAATAGAAACAGTGGTTGGATCAAAACGGCTTAAGCCCCATGTCCAGATTGGAAAGACGTGATCAAGAATAAAAACCAACTTCCCTTTCATCTCTTAGAAATGTATCCGTCTCTGCTAACTGGTCTCATGAATTTGGAAGTTTTGACAACCCACTCTTTTACTTGGGCCAAATAATATCATAAATGGTAGAAAATCCAGACCTCAATTACCTTGGCCAGAGATTATTGCATGGCTCTAGCTAGGTGAGTACCATACTCTGGAAACAAACGAAATTTTTGGTTAATGATTGCCAAGAATGCTGTGGACCACTCTCCTTGTTTTAGAATAAAATTATCTAGTGTGGAGGTGGTGGGGGATGGAAGGAAGGAAGAAAAACTGTAAGAATACAAATGTACTTTATATAAGAAAAATATACAGAAAACAGTAATTCTAAGATCACTTGGTCTTTTTTTCTGAAAGGGAGAAGGATATATATTTAATCTTAATTAATAAAATACATTTTAAAATTTCGTTCAGAAATTTCTGGAAGACTTATTATAGGAAAGCAGGGGCCAGCTCCTGCAGAGAGAAGTACCAATAAAGTCTTTCAAGTTTATGCCCTGCTCTTAATTGCTACTTAAGAATAATGTTGGAAAAGTCAGTAACAGCAGCTCAAAGAGTGTTTGCATTTTAAAATCAAAGCTGCCGTGGCACCCGTATAGTCTGTCTGCCTCCATTATTGTCATGATTGTACTTGTTTTCCTTCATCGTGGCAGAGAGAATTCAGAAGACATCCCTCCAAGATTCCTGCCCTCTGGGTGTTCAGTCAAATACTAATCCAAGCACTGCTGGGAAGGGGCTTTGCACATGGAATTAGGGTTACTAATCAGTTGCCCTTTAGGTAGGAAAATGGCCTTGCATTGTCCTGCTGGGCTCAATGTAATCACACGAATGTTTAAAAGCAGAAGAGGAAGGCAGGAGAGTCAGACCGAGGGACGTGGCTGAAGAGGGAGCAGGAAAGATGAAGAAAGAAGGAGGAAGGGAGCCACAAGCCAGGGACATGGCGGCCTCCAGAATCTGGGAACAACTCCCGGCCAGCAGCCTGCCAGGAAATGGGGCCCTTAGTCTACTGCAAGAAACTGATTTGGCCAACAACCTGAATAAGCCTGGAAATAGGTCCTTCCCAGAGTTTCCCAATAAAGGCCCGATGGCAGCCACCTTGACATAAAGAACTCTGACATAATACATTTGTGATTCCCTAAGCCACTAAGTGTGCGATAACCTGTTATGGCAGCGTTGCAAAACTACTACGCTCACATAAGAAAACAAAACAAAACAAAATCCAAAAAACCTCACCAAAATATTTTTCATAAGTGTTCATTTTGGCATTTCTGGCTAAAGTATTTAAAAATTTTAGGTAAACTTTTTTTTGTTCTTCAGATGAGGGCATTTTAGATGCTCTGAATGACAAGTTGAGATATAGTCATTGGGATTTTTAGATGCCTCTCGTTGCAAGAATGGTGAACTAAATAAGCTTCTCGCCAACTCTAGGTAACACCTAAGAGTGGCTTGTCTTGGTTTACTACCACCAGACGCTAGCACGCAGCATGAGTACAGGATAATGGCACTGCTGGGTGCAGGATTTCCTTTTACTGCTTCAGATGTGAAGGGAGTAATGATTCAAAAATCCGAGAATTATAAAGCTACATAGAAAGGTCAAATAGCAAAGACAATTTGAGGAGCCACTGAGCATCATTAAAAACTGGTCACAAATTGGCCATGAAGAGTTGGATCCGGTGTCTATGAGCACAGACATTAAATACGTGCTGCAATGAAAGGACTTTTAATCCCTTCCAGTACGTGCATCACTCTGTCTGTTCTGAGCCAGTGTTAAGGTTTTATTTTAGAACTGTGTAGTTAACCAGCTTGGTGGCCACCCTGAGAATACCTAGAAAACAGAAGAGAAGACTTGTGCCCTCCACCATCAGCCCAGGGCAGAACTGTTGTCTGGGTTTCACTGCTACTTGTAAATAGTAAGGATTCTTAGAACTCTGGTCCAAACTATATAAAACGACCTCATGGGAAAAATGTCAAGGTACCAATGCCCCGTAGAAATAATCTAGAAAACACAATCTAGAAATGCAAGATTTTTCTAAGGCTCATCTTTATATAATTACTCTTACCAATCCTTCTCTATGTATTAATACTAATATGGAAAGGTTTTAGAGATCTGTTGATCAGTAAAGAAAAAAACAGTTACTGAAAAGACAGAATAGATGCAACTTTTGTAGACAATGGATGCAGGAGAGGATCCTTGTATATCATACAAATGCACTAGCTACTAGACTAGTAGTACAGTGATTAAATGACTTCATTTAATCCAATAATTTGCCAAAATTCTCCAAGAAACACAGGGTAATATTTTAATTTTAATCAAGAATACTCACTGTGGAATATTTTTACAGAATGTTGCTAAAAATCAAATATATAGTTTTAGGTAATTCCAACTCCAAAGAAATTTAGAATCACTGCTGTCTTAGAGCAATGGTTCCCCATCTTTTTTACCACAGGGACATAATTCAAGGATAGTGTGCCCATGACCAACACTCCATCAGCACTGACCAACCACTGTGCAGTGAGATGTGGTGGCCTGTGGGTTACACGCAGTTGCACTAGCCACAGCCTTGCCCCTGCGGTCTACCTGGTCCATAGCACAGTGGTGGGTGGAGACACCTATCTCTCAATTAGTATTGGTTACTGCTATGGGCTCAATATTTGTATGTCCCCCAAAACTCATATGTTGAAACCTACCCCCCAAGGTGATGACATTAAAAGGTGGGGCCTCCCAAGCTATGAGAAGTGTTAAAAAAAAATAAAAGAGGTGGCGCCCTAAAGAATGGAATTGGTGCCTTTATAAAAGATTCCTGAGTGAGCCTGCTCACCTTTTCTGCCATGTGAGGACGCAGCAAGAAGGCTTCATCTTTGAAGCAGAGAGCAGCCCTCGCCGGACACTGAAGCTGCTGGCACCTTGACCTTGGACTTCCCAGCCCCCAGAACTGTGAGGAGTAAATTTCCATTGATAATAAATTACCCAAAATTACCTATTTTGTTATAGCATCTTGAATGAACAAAGGCAGTTAGACTTTTGTGTGTGTATAGTTGTTCTTCACCATGGAGACCCTGAATTAAACTGGTGATGAATAGAATAGGAATAGGAAGGGTGAAAAAGGCCTTTGCTAAGTATATTTGTGGCCACAGTGATTAAGAGATGCAGAACAGGATAAGAGGAAAAAAGCAAAGGGGAAAAAGGACATAAGATTGAAACGAGGAAAAAGAACGGTGGTGCTAGCTGGGACCTGCTTGGGGAGTTTTCTTAATGGTTATGTTGTTATTCACCAAAATCCTGCAGAACTCAGGGGGACAGATGTGTGTCGCTCATCCTAGACCCCCTTCTTTCCTACACACCTATGTTCAGTCAGTCACACGTCAAGTCAGCTGCAGCTTCAAAGTGTTTCCAGAATCCTCCTCCATGGCCACTGCCTTGTTCATGCCACCACCACCCCGTCTCTTACGTGTTCTCTGCTTCTGCCGTCATCCCCCCGGCTCCCCGGGAAGCTCCACACAGTGGCCACAGTGACTCTTCCAAAAGGTACAGTGGAGCATAAGTCCTCCACTCCAAGGCCTTTCATTTCACTGAGTCAAACTCAAAGTCCTAACCACGGCACATGCCTGGAGTACTCTTCTCTCTTCTTCACTCAGCCACCTCCTATTCACTGTCCAAATCTTTTCCTCTGGCTTCCTCTGTCCCCCTGACCAGGCTAAATCCCTTTTCTCTGTGCTTGTTGAAGGCTCCCTTTCACAGCCCTCACCCTCGTTATACACTTGCTTACTGCCTCCTTCCTGCAAAACCCACGAAGGCAGAGATGTGCGCTTCTTGTCACCCATAAGTTACTAGCATTTATCACAGTCTAATAAATATTTGTCAAATTGAAAAGGCTTCCCATTATATCTCTAGTAAAATCCTACAAATAAAACACTTATCCCAGATTTGTCTGGAGGGGCTGGATGACACAGAAACTCTATGAGGAATTAATCCACTCAATAGTTCATTCCTTTTTCATTAACATACGTTGTCTCCATTTTATGGGGGAAATGCTGATCTAAAAGGCAGGAATTTTATCAACTTTGATATACAGAACGTACAGATCTGATTTTGTTCATGCCAGCTGAGTGAATAATCTGTATCTAATGGTCTAAAGTAAATTATGATTTGGAAAAGACTATCAGTGGTGCATAGGCCTGCAAATGTTCAGGAGTTGCCTTGCTTTTCCTTGTTTATGTCTTTCCATGTCCAAGAACAAGGTTAATCCTGATAAACTTAACAGGGACTACTCTAAGCCTTGGTTTTCCATTTCCACGTACTTGCAGGTAAGCTCTTGCAAATAAATTGTGAAGAAGATAAGTTAGCTGTAGGTCTGCCACCCATTCTCTGACTTTGGTGGAGGGAGGAAGGATGCTTTTGGAAAAGAAAGCAGGGGACTGCCAGATCTTCTGCAAGCATGCTAACAACAGAGCTCCTAGCAAACAAAACAATGCTATTTGGTAGCAAGAGAGTCTTCATCTATGGGATCTTTTTTCAGAATATTCCTCATGTCAAGGTCATTGCTAATGAAACATATGACCCAAGTTAGGTATTTATGTGGATATGAAATTGGAGATGTTTAATGGCCAAAATGACTCCACATTAGTTTTCTGTTTCTGCTGTAGCAAATTACCTCAAATTAGCAGCTTAAAACAACACAAATTTATTATGTTACGGTTCTCACTTCTTATAGGTTGGAAGTCTTGTATAGGACTCCAGGGCTAACACAAAGGTATCAGCAGGGCTATATTCCTTTTTGGAGGCTCTAGGGGAAAATATTTTCTTGCTTATTCAGCTTATTGGCAGAATTCAGCTCCTGTGGTTGTAGGACTAAGGCTGCTGTTTCATGCCTGGTTGTCATCTAAGGACTTTTTCAAGCTTCTAGGGGCTTCTTTATTCCTTGGCTGTGGTCCACTTTCTCCATGTTCAAAGGCAGCCATGGCACATTGAGTCTTTTATGTTTGGGATCTCTCTGACTTTTCCTTCTGTTGCATCTTTCTGACTCTAGCCAGAGAACATTCTCTGCTTTTAAGGGCTCATGTGATTAGATTTGGCCCACTGGGATAATCTTCAACAATCTCCCCATCTCAAGGCCCTTAATCTCAACCACATCTGCAAAGCCTCTTTTGCCAGGTAAGATAATATATTCACATGTTGTAGGGATTAGGGTGTAGATATCTTGGGGGGTCATTATTCTGTCACTCACAGGCTCCCTCTTTGTAAGTGACATGAGGCCACACATGAAACTGGGTCTGTGTGTGTCCTGACCCAGCTGGGAGGGCTTGAGCGCGGTGGTAGTGCAAGCCTCTGCCTGCCCCCCCGTGCCTTGGGTACCTGCATCCTTGATTACATTAATGGAAAAGCTGGAGGGGTGAGCTAGGTTCCTACTGCTGCTGTAACAAACTACCACAAACTTAGTGGCATAAAATGCAAATTTATTATCTTACACTTCTGGAGAACAGAAGTCAGGAAGGGGTCCATTGGCCTAAAATCAAGATGTTGGCTGTGTTCCTTCTGGAGGCTCCAGAGGAGACTCTTTCCTGCCCTGTCCAGCTTCTACCTGCATTCCTTGGCTCACTGCTCCTTGCCCCATCTGCAAAGCCAGGTGAGTCTGTCTCACAAGGCATCAATCCGACACTTACTCTTCTGCCTTCTTTCACATTTAAGGATACTTGTGATTACACAGGTCCACTCAAATGATCCATGATAACCTCCTTACTGAAAGGTCAGCTTATTAGCAACCTTAATTCCATCTGCGATTTTCCCTTGCCATGTAACACAACGTATTTACAGGTTTTGGGGGACTGGCACGTGGACATCCTTGAGGGTCTGTCCTACCACAGGAGGTCAGACTATTTTTTTCATCACAGTTGGGCATAAATTGGTATCCAAGGAAAATATGATAATCTCCTGCCTCCTTCAACCTGTCCAGGGGAAGGGGACACGTTCAGGAAATATGTTCACAAAACTGTCCTCAAAGTACTTCTGAGCTCTTCTTTGAATGAATGATTTTACCTCAAGAGAAAAAAAGTAAACACAGTATCTAGTTCATTTATTTATCATCTTCTATTGATTAATGTGAATGTAATGCTCTCTGATTACATTCTAATAATTGTTTTTGCAAACCAAGTGCCAAGTTGTTTTCTAACACTGTATGTGCTAATAAATTAAAGTTCAAACTTACTCATAACAGTCAAATAATGATTCTCTAGCACTAAGTATTGAGCAGACATCTGTATCTATATTTGCCAACTCTTCCAATTCCTAGCGTGATGCCAAACTCACATGGGAAGAAAGGGCAAGAAGAGAGCCTATTCACTCCCAGCTACAAAACAACTATCGATGGCACTTGGGACATGCAATGGAAAGAAGGATCTGGCAAAACACAGTCTGTGCCAAAAGCTCATGCAATGTACAGGAGAATCCATCTCTGTATAGTGTAGAAGAGAACATGTAGACAGACTGAAAGTGTTACATGCCAGATTTAACAAAAAAACAATTTCTGGAAATATACACAGAGAACAGTTAACCAATTTACCTTTGGGTTGGAAGGGTGAAGGAGGGAGGAATACTCATTTTATTCCTTTCATACTGTGTGATTGCTCTTTAAACCACAGGCATGCAATACTGTTATTCTGTCATTTTGTAAAGTGTTAGTGCACACAATAATAGAAAAGGTCAGAATAATTAATGATAATTGTATGTTTAAAGTGATTGACTTTACCTCTTTCCTAAGTGCTCAGGGTTTCGTCTTGATGGTTCTTGGTGAGTAAGGGAGCTAAAGCTAGAAGTTAGAGACTCCAGTCACTGGAAGGCATCTTCAGGAAAACTACCCTCTGAGGATGCTTAATTATTCTAAGAGTAGTTGTAGATCTAATAAAGATTGCCTTTGAACAGATTGAGTTTGAACATGTAAGAAAGCAAGCTGTGGGAAGAGCAGGCAGCCACGCAAGCTGACAAAGGGAGGAAAAACTCTAAATAGGGTTAGGAGAAACCAGGCAGGTGCCCCAGGCCAGCTGCGTCTGCACACAGAATCCCAGGCCGGCAGCAGGCAGCTCTCAAAGGTTCCACTTATTTATTCATGGCCAATTTTGGTCTGTGAATGAATATGCACGGCTGTTTGCAAATGATTTCTTTGCTCATTGCTGTGGTTTGAATGTGCCCCCAAAGTCCATGTGTTGGGTTCTTAATCCACAATGCAACACTGTTGAGAAGTGGGACCTTTAAGAGGTGACTGGGTGATGAGGGCGCTGCCCTTATGAATGGATTAATGCTCTTTTCGTGGGAGTGGGTTTGTTATAAAACTGAGTTCAGCCCCCTCTTGCTCTTTCCTACCCTCCCAACATCTGCTTTCTGCCATGGGATGACCCAGAAAGAAGGCCCTCACCTGATGGCAGCCCCTTGACCTTGGACTCCCCACCCCTTAGAACTGTAAGAAAAAAAAAAATCTGTTCTTTATAAATTACCCAGTCTGTGGTATTCTGTTACAGCAGCACAAAACAGTCTAAGACGCCTGTCAAAGAGATGACAACTTGCTAGAATGAAAAGGAGACAGAGGGACTAAACGATGCCAATACTAATGTACTCTAGCCACAGAAAGGAAATAAAATTGAAAGCCAGCAATAGAACAGCCTCCTACTGCCGGCTCTTTCTTTAGCTCTATTCCACAAAGAAATTAGAAACAGACCAGATAACACTCTTATCTCAAGCATATTATAGGAATTTCAAGGAAGAGAGCTTGCAGTTGAACACAATGGGGATTCTTGAAGAGCTAGAAAGATGAGCACACCAGGAATGCCTCCACACCCCTACCTGGGCAGGTCCTGATTTTGTGTAATACAATGTTTATAAATGTTGTTACTTATTTCTAAAGGATAGAAGTATTTTATACTCCATAAGACAGCCTGATGTAGTAGAAAAGCTTTGGGGGCCAAGTTTAAAATCTTTTATTATTTCCTGGCTTTGGGCATCCATGTAACCTCTCTGATCTCAGTTGCTGCACCTGCAAAGCGGCCTAGTGTTTCGGGAGGACTGGATGAGGCAGTCTGTAATGCAGAAAAGGGCCAGACCTGCAGTCAAGACCCCCTCTCCTCTTTCCCCTTTGACTTTTTCTCACCCAGGCACATGAGCCTGAGCAAAGGGCAGAGGGATTAAGAGCAAAAACTGCAAAGAACCTAGTGCTGTGCACAGAGGGCTGTTACATTATATTCATTCGGCTAATGCCCCAATAGCTTTAGGAGGAAGAGAATGTCTTTTCCTGGCTTCATTTTTCCTAACCTTCCTACACACTTTCTCCCCTGCATTAGTTTGTCGGGGCTGCCGTAACAAACTACTACAAACTGTGTGGCTTAGGCAACAGAAATTTATTGTCTCACCGTTCTGGATGCTAGAAGTTCAAGATCAAGGAGTCAGCAGGCTTGGCTCCTTTTGAGGGTTGTGAAGAAAAATACAATCTATACCTCTGTCCTCACTTCCGATGGTTGGCTGGCAACCTTTGGTGTTCTTTGGCTTGTAGAAGCACCGCCCTGATCTCTGCCTGCATCTTCACATGGTGTGGTGCTCTCCCTGCGTGTGCGCCTCTGTGTCTGGATTTCCCCTTTTTATAATGACACCAGTCGTATTGGATTGGGACCCACCCTAATGACCTCCTCTAAACTAAATGTACAAGCAATGATCCTATTTCCAAATAAGGTCACCTTCTAAAGGACTTGGGGTTAGGACTTCAAAATAAGAATTTTGGGAAGAAGAGGGATAATTTAACCATGAGAGTCCCCAACAGGGGGAGTGAATTGTTTGTTGGGTGATGAAATGCTGGTGTCCATTGGTCGAGATTTCTCATACGTGGGAGCTGATCTGTAACAGGTCACCTGGAGACTGTGGGAGGCAGTGATCTTGGTGGGGGGGTGTCAGCTCTTCAAATCGCAGCTTTCCCATAGGAGCCATCCACAGGTCTACACTGGCAAGGGGCTTCCATGAGCAGATCCTTATCCTACCTTTTGGCTGCAGTTAGAAGCTGTGATCTCCAATCAGTGTTTTCACCAGTAAGCAGATTACTTAGTTTCCATCTATCTGCAGTCTTTGTCTTACTTTTCATTGGTCCTGATCTTGGGAGAGAAAAGGGGTATGTTTCCTGGGGCCCTGAATCCTAACAAAAGCCTGTGAGGAGATATCAGTGAAGTGACAGAGGGCCAGGTTGGCTCGGGAAGGGGGAGAAGAAGCCCGAGCCCTCACTGCCTCTGGCTCAAGTCTAGGCTGCCTGACGGAAGCCTGGTTGTCCCCACTCGGACCTGCTGGCTGCTGCTTCTCTGAGGACCCATCTGGTGCCCTCCTTGTATCCTGAGGCACAAAGGGTTGAGCGAGTCGGGGTAAGGGTTATTATGGGTTGCTCACGTGGGACAAGACCATCTGGCTGATCCTTTTGGTCTACAGAAATGGAGGCAGAGGATGAGGTCTCAGAGGCTGCCACGTGTCCTCTGAGTTAGTAGGAAGAAGTTACATTTCTTTCACGGGATTGCTGTCTCTCCCTTTCCCCAAAGGAAGGGACTCCACCTGAGCTGAGATGATCTAGGTCTTAAAAAGGTTGTTTCACTGGGGTGTCTTGCTCCTCTTGGTGGACAGATTTTCCCCAGAAAAGAGATGTGTGTAGAATCCCAGGCCCAAGGTGCAGAATGGGACTCAGTGCTCACCCCCTAACTCTCCCTTAATCATTCTCGGCAGCTCCCAAGACTCTCATTACAATTGCATGATGGCTGCCTCAGCAGAAACGCTGTGGTCCAGAGCCAGCAACCATCAGTTAAAGTGAGTTCCCTGTTGGTCAGGCCACACGCCAAGCAATTTTTATGCATGACTGCAAGGCCACGACTTGGGTGAGGCAAGTGAGGCCCTCATCTTGTTGCATTAAAGGGGTGCTTAAAAACCCATTAATTATCATATAATATTACATTTTTAAATTATGATAAAATGCACATACCATAAAATTATCATCTTAACCATTTTTAAATATAGTGTTAAGTACATTCATATTGTTGTACTAAATAATATTTTAATGGTATATTTTTTTCATCAAAATCAATGCAAAAAATCTATGATGAGCATAGAATCAAAATTTAAAATAAAGGCGGGATCCAACCTTGCTCAGCTCAGCCTCCCTGAACTCTCCCAGCATCCCGGCCCTGCGTGACTGGCCCATACCTCTTCACAGGTGGAAAAACTAAGACTCAGAGAGGTTACTATAGTGACCCAAGATCACACAGCTAGTGGGTTTCCATTCAGATCTGGATGTGTATGCCTGCCCCTCTATGCTTGGATTTTACATTCATTATACAAAGACCTCATATCAACATCACACCCATCTCAAAAATAGCGAATCTGACTGAAGTGCCTAGTGGGATGCTAGGACACAGACCAGGATCTGCAAATAAGGCCAGTGTATCATGGGTCCCCACTGTCCCCCTGCCAGCTCACCCCACTTGTCCTTCTCCACTCTGTGGGCACTGCTGCAAGCCTCATGTCTCTTCCAGCTAACTAAGCTTCCGTGGTTCCATGTGGTTTACAAAAATAAAGAAACCTTCTCCAAATGACCCTCCTTCCTCAACACTCTCAACAATAGCTCCCGGCAGACCTGTCCCTTCTCAGGTCTCCCCGGCCAACCATGCCTTGGCCAGCCACACTGAGCCACCTGCTCATCCCTCAACATGCATCGTGGGCCTCCTACAGGTGGATCTTTTGGCCTGGACCACTCTTCTCTGCTCCTTCACCTGCAAACTCTCCTTCGTCCCCAGGATATACCCCTGGGTGTCTTCCTAGAGTGCTTCAGGGAGAATCCACGGTTCCCTCCCCCAGGGACCTTCTAGTAATTCTGCATGCACTTTTTTTAATGGAACTAAGTACATTCATTATGCACCATGGTTTGGGTTTCTTTCTATTCTTTTAGACCACAAGGGTCATGTCTTATTCAGCTTTGTTTCTAGGGTACCTGGAAAAGTTCTGGGCATATATTAGAACCTCAATGTACGTCTGTGTGGAATAAGAGTCATCATCCGTTTTATCTAAGCTGTTGACGTAGCACTTGGCCAAGAAGGAGAGGATGGGATGGCTCTAGCTGCTGTCATTGGTTACGGGTGGGGGCGGCCGGCTATGTGTTCAGTGCTGACAGCTGATGCCAGGGCAGCAGCAGCGTGGGGAAGGCAGCCCGTCCCAACTCCCAGAGCCCAAGTTTGAGTCTTGGTTTGTGGTTTTCTATCACGAGCTCCAGGACAAACTGCTAACCCACTCCAAGCTTCAGTTACTTCGTATTCAAAATTGGGGAAAAACATAATATATCATTTATAAAGTGGCCCTGAGAATTAAGCTGTGATTAGAGGCATTTAAGGGGTATTTTTGTCCATAAAGCACTATAGTAATATTATTTATGGATTTTTAAAAAATTTGTGCTGATAAGATGATAGTCTGACAGCTTCCTTCAGACCAGGTGAATGAGAGATTCGTTATCACAGGAGCCAAGCGTGGTGTGAGCAAACTGCAAGGACGAAATGCACTAAACACGTCAATGAAGACTGTCCCAGAGAAAAGATATTCTGCTGTTTGATAAAACCAGTTGATATGGTAGATTTAGCAGAAGTATCACAAACACACCCTCAGAAAAGAAGTAGGTAAGTTGTCTTTAATCAAGAAATTAATGTTACATAGAAACTGGTGATCACGCAAGGATGTTATCTCTGTTACTGGGAATATTAATGAGTAACCAGGAGAGTTAACAGGCTCCTGCTTTGGTGGTAATTAGCACAGGACAGCTATTAGCCAGCATAGCAGAAAGAGAAGGGCCATTCACTAATTCATTCATTCACTCATTCATTCAGGAAGGACTTATTTATCAAGGGTCTACAAGGTGCCAGATGTTGTTCTAGGGAAAGAGAATTGATGATAATGAAAGACATGATCCTCATGTACTTGAGAATGTAGCTTGTGGAGTGACTGGCCTTAAACACATAAGCACATAGGCGAGGACATCACTCCAAGTTGTGAGAAGATGTGGATCAAAAGCCCAGATTAACTTTGAAAAGGCATTAAAGAAGGCCTGATTCACACGGGATGGGAGTGTCCAGGAAGGCCTCTTTCAATAGGAGACCTTTAAGTGGAGATACAAAGGTAAAGAGGAGAGAACAAAGTCCTCTGGGTGCTGGGAGTCACGTGTGCAGGTCTATAGAGCAATAGGAAGGAGGCCAGCATTGCAAACACGGGGAAGGAGGGGCAGAGGGTCTCACATGCAACGTGGAGGGCTGGGCCATCTTTGTCCATGTAGCTGAAACAGGGTGACACCAGCGCTCAGAGTTTTAAAATAAAACTGCAACAGTCGTGTAGTACCTTTCTTTTAAGGACTCAGGGAGAGTGATATAAAGACAAAGGCCATAGTAATACAGCAGTTGGAGAAGAAACTTCTCTGAAATGAAGGGACAAAAGAAAAGGAAGATAATGTCAGAAAAACAGGAGTCTAGACCAGAAAAGGAAATGGAGGCAGACATACAAAAACAGTTGGCAGTTTTTCAAAAAGTTATACATAGAGGTATCATACAATCCAGCAACTCTGCTCCTAGGTGTATATCTAAAAGAATTGAAAACGGGTACTCAAATACCTGTACATGCACATTAACAGTAGCATTATTCACAACAGCCAAAGTGTGGACAAAGCCCAAATGTTCATCAATTGTGAGTGGATACGCAAAATGCTCGATATTCACACAATGGAATATTATTCAGCCATAAAAAGGAACGAAGTACTAAAACGTGCTACAATGGATGGACCTTGAACACCTTATGCTAAATGAAAGATGCCAGCTATAAAGGCCATACATCCTATGACTCCATTTGTATGAAATACACAGAACAGGTACATCCATAGAGACAGAGCACAGATTGGTGATTGCCAGGGGCTGGGGGAGGGGGAGGGAGAGTAGCTGCTTAATGGGTATAGGGTTTCCTTTTGGGGTGATGAAACTATTTTGGAACTAGATAGATGTGGTTTCTACTACATTTTGAATATACTAAATGCCACTGAGTTGTTCATTTTAAAATGGTTAATTTTACATTATGTGAATCTTATCTGCATTTTTTTTAAATGAAAGAAAAGAAAAAGGGTAGGGAAGGGAATGCCTGGGAGGTGGGGGCCCATGAGGGAGCCAGAATAGAAGGTGCCCACTGGGTAGAGGGACTCGTTTGTGCTGCTGGTCAGATTCACCAAGTTCATCTGACCTTGGTGGTTTATTGTGCTCTTTGGCTTTGGGCTTCACCCGAATCAGAGTCTTCACAGTTCAACAAGTTTTCAAGGAGGAGGAGGAAGCTTACAGGCCAGCTGAGGTAAGAAGAAGACCCTTTCTCCAATAGTGTCCCTGTCCTCAGGGGCCACATGGTGCTTTGGCGCTGCCTTTCTGATGTGTGGTCCTCACTGGGTCCCTGTGGGGTGGGAGGTGCTCAGACAGGTTGCTTTCCCAATGTCTCTACCCGAGCTCACAGGGGATCCCAGCTGGGTGCTTGAGAGAAACAGGAATCCAGTCTGCTTCCATGATCTCCCCTCGAATAGGAATGAATCCTGGAAAATCCTAATAAGCCCTGCATCAGGTCCTTTGTGGACCTCTTACTGCAGGTTCTGCTGAGGACACACGGCTCCATCAGACTCGGAAAGTGCCGGTCTCTTTCAGCTGTTTAGGAATGACAAGGGTGAAGGACAAATGACATTTAATCATGTTTGCTAGCCAGGATGACAGTACTGCCTGCAGAGGAGAAATAAGTAAAGTTTCTTTATGTTCTAGGAAGAAACTTATCAGCACTGCTTTCATATGCATTAAGAAGAAATGGTGCCCTTGCGGCACCGGCAGACCCTGAGCAATGCCGTCGGCCACATGCCACGCCTCCTGGCAGGGCTTTGAAGGACACGATGCTTTTGCTCACCTGAAATCATCATTTTTTGCAGGTAGCTTGATTTGCTCCAACCACCGGATCCAAACTTGTACAAAATAGAGAGCTCTGTGAGCAGTAACTACCAGTAATGGTGACAACGCTTTTAGTTGGCCTCGTTTGTTTATATAAATTAGCCCACAATTAGCAATTACACTGTTGGTCCAAAATAAGGGCAGGAAACATGTAACCCCGGGAAGAACCATGGCCTGGACGTGAAAGTCCAGACAGAACTATTACGGAGAATTACGGGGGGTGATCAATCAGCCCTGCTCTTTCTGGGCACGGCCACTCTCACATAAAATCTTTGTGCTAACGCAGCTACTTTCTGGTAATAAGTTACCTAAGAGAAGTGTAATTAGCTGTTGGGATTCATTAGCGCCAGTCAGCGCATCAGCTGCACGACATCTTCCTTCCTGGCTTAGTGCTTGTTAATGGGAATAATGACGTGCTTGTACCTCTCCGGAACAACGATGAAGGACGTAGGGTTAATCTGAAGTCCTGGCGTCTGTCCTTCTACTTAGCAGACTGAAAACTGAAAATGAATTTATGACACAGATGGAGAAGCCCAGTGTCCTGAAAATGCAGTGTGGAAGGCTGTCAACCATCTGCACCATATTATTACTAAACAATGCTTCTTTGCTTAAACATTTTGGAGGCAAAAACATATCCGAGCATGAAATGCGGACAGGGCTGTCCTCCTTTTGGCTTTTCTCTGCTGTAGGAAAACTTTTTAATGGGTATTTCTAGAAGCTTCTGTCAGCTTAGAACAAGAACCTACTGAAAAGACTTAAGGAATAATGATTTTTACTTTCAGTAGCTTCCCAATACTCTGTTTCCAGAATGAGCAGCTAACTATGAAATGATGAGGATCCCATCCCAGAGAGGCAACCTGGGCTCCCTGACACCCCGCAGGAAACCAAGAGCGGACTCCCTCTGTTCACCCCAAATACACCTGTGCTTCCTGTGAGACCCTGCACTGCCGTCAGCAGTCAGCGGTCAGAGACCCCACTCCTCACTATTTCTTATCATAGCTCCAAACGGTGACAGAAAGTAAGCCAGGGAACAGGACACCCAGCTCAG